>LR812530.1:21160771-21237189 GCA_903798195.1 Danio kyathit | reverse complement strand
GGGACAAAAACTAAAAATTAACTAAAACTAAAATTTATTTTTAAAATTTTTGAGTTCTCTCTCAAAGATGTTTTTTCTCAAACACTTCCTGTTCACTTCATATATGTCAACCCTCCTGCTTTTGCCGGGATTCTCCTTTATTTTACCAGTCTATCCCTATCATCCTATCATTAAGTATTTTCCATATTTCTAATATATTTTTAATCTTGAAAGCACGCTGAAGTTATTTCAGTTTATAAATATAAAAATGTCAGCATACACTTTCTTTCCATTAAAGCTGTGCGTCGATTATCGCCCTTCATATGCAACCTCTGAATCAGTGAATGCATTTATAAGCTCTTGATGACACATGCGCTCGGTATGATAAACTGATCCCAGATTAGCTTCTGTACACTCCACTTAAAATGACACTCTGTTACCAAACAAGTGTAGAGCAGCAAATAATCTCGTTTTGTTTTGTTTGAACAGAGGTGTCACTTTAAGGATGCATTCCATTACTTCAGTAACTGTTTGTGCTTATTTAAGAGAAAATATTTGTGTTTAAAATAAAACATGCAGGATGGACATGTTTCCATATTATTAAGTGTATTTGTCAGTGTAAACACACCTGAATCTCAAAGTGTCTGCACTTTGGCTCCTCTTTAAATGGCGTGTACAGAAGCTGATCTGGGATCAGTTTATATATGGAGCGCAAAAACTTAAAAATATATATTTCCTATCCTATCTTCCAGCATTTGTTCCCCCATCATCACGTCCCTTCCAGGGCTCCATACAAGTCTGACTTTTTCCTCACAATTCTGACTTCATTTTCTCTGTAGGCTTAGGAATTGCTAGATTTAAACTTGGATTAATTTTGTTCTGAGAGTTTTTTTTTTTTTTCTCTGAATTGACGTATGCACTCACGCTTAATAGATTCTAAGTTATGAAAATAGTTCCAGTTATCTTTTTCTCTTCAATGAATGGTTTTGTTCAATGTTAATACATTTTACTGTGGTATTAAAAAAAAATGATGTACTTTTCCGGTTATTCCCAGCTCTAAAATTTTTATTCGTAAACTAATTATGAGAATAAAAGTTGCTCTTTTATACAACTTAATGTCAAAATATTTCATTAGAAAAAGTTGGAGTTTGCATGCTGCAGAATTAATATTATAAATGAATATTATTAATTATTGGTGATGAACTTTTCGGTCTGTTTGTTTAACAGTTCAAAGAGCCGAGACCCTGCGTCCACTCCTCCGGCTCAGAGAAATGGCACTGGAGGCTCAGGACAGCTGAGTGTGGGGACCCCTGTGGCGGGATCTACAGGACCCAGTCCTCATATGACACGCAGAGGTCAGTGGACTTGCCTAAAAAAGTTGGAGGCCCAAAATATACTCGCTACTCAATATACTTAATATCAAACAATGAAAGCGTAATCACAAAATAAACAGAATAAACAAAAGTAAGCAGCAGCCCCTCACAGGCGACTGATGTACAGACATAAACAAAACAGCAGCATACACTGGCCCAGGCCTGACCTTCTCTCTTCTTTTACTGCTGATTCTCCTCCCTTTCCTTCCAGAGAGGAAGGAAGATGTAATCTTGGAATTGGATGTTTATAACTTGCATTTGACCAAATGCATTAACATATGTTCAGGCAGCTGGAAAACATTTAGCAATAGGTGCAATGGCATCTTTAGTTAGTAACTTTAGCACAAAATACAAACAAACACATGTTTTGGTCTGATTTTTTGACTCACATGTAGGCATGAGCAGTATAAGATTCTGTACATATGATAACTTTGGATAAAAATATCACGGTTTGACTGTATTGCTATTAATGTTATAAAATATATCCTTTTTAAGTTTCTGGGTAAAACACAAAAACATTTTCCTCCTTTGAACACAATATATTTTATTTTGATAAACTATTAACATATTTTGGAACAGTAAACATGTCAGGCGAAATAATTCAAATGAATTATTTACTTCTGCTGTCTTCATTTTGTCAAAAACACTGATTTGTTTTTTTTTACAATTTAAAACGGCATATTTAAGATCTTTTCTGCTGGAGAAAAACGTAAATGTAAAAAAACATAAAAAAAAAACGTATATAAAAAATCTTACTTACCTTAAGAACGGTATAGAAGAAAATTTGTGCGGTTTTAAAACCTTGACTTTTCTAAACCACGGTATACCTTGAAACTGTTATCTTCCCATGCCTACTCACAAGTTTGTACTTTGATTTCAGTATATCAAGGCTTTTATATGATGAGCTCAGCTCTACTAGTTCTGGTAATATGCGATTAGTTGTTTAAGGTATATAAATACTGCACATTTTCAGTGGGAGCTTGTTTCTGTAATGGTATAAAAAGATAGTTGCAATTTTTTTTAAATCTCTTATTGTAGTTTCATATATCATGCCATTGCAAATTTACAGTAGAAGACAAAAATATAGCCCTTCTGTGAATTTCTCAGTGCTTTTTAAGAGAGCAAGGACATTTTTTTCACAGTATTTCCTATTATAATTCTTCTGGAGAAAGTCTTATTTTGGCAGGAAAATAAAAACTACTCAGATTAATGTTATTAGCCTCCTTAGATTTTGTTTCTCGATTGGCTACAGAACTAATCACTGTTGTCCAATGACTTGCCTAATTAACCTAGATAAGCCTTTAAATTGTTCTTTATACTAGTATCTTGCAAAATAACTAGTAAAACATTAAGTGCTGTCATCATGGCAAAGACAAAAAATGAGCTATTAAAACTTTTATGTTTAAAAAAATGTGTTGAAAATATCTTATCTCCATTAAACAGCACTTAGGAAATATTTAAATCAGAAATCAAAATTACAGCAAAGGCTAATAACTTAGGCTAAAAACTAAAATATTTTTAGGCTAAAAACTTAAATATGAATCAATTTTGAGGGGGAAATAGGCAGATGGAGCGAGATCAAATTAATAGAAATGTAAGGCCTTATATTATGAGATCAACTCAAAACTGCAGAAAGAGCTTATTTTATTGTGTATTTCCAGGTACAAAGAAGCCTGCTCCAGCTCCACCTAAACCAGCCAACCCTCCACCAATCCAACCAGCAAATCAGCCTGTCCCACAGC
This sequence comes from Danio kyathit, assembly GCA_903798195.1. NCBI lineage: Eukaryota > Metazoa > Chordata > Actinopteri > Cypriniformes > Danionidae > Danio > Danio kyathit. The sequence goes on along the minus strand of LR812530.1, from coordinate 21,234,095 downwards.
AGACCCAATCAGGCACCCCTCAGTCCTTCAGCCCGTCCCTAGACCACTTTCCAGTTATTCTCCAACTAATCTGAGCCCCACACAGACCCAGGCCCAAACCAACACCACCCCACGCCGCCACTCCAGCAACCAGCCTCCCATTCAGGCACCCAACCACCCACCCCCACAGCCCCCAACCCAGACCACTCCACCTCCTCAAACCGGCATGCCTGGTGACCCAGCTGAAGACCCCTCACCTCCACACACCCCCACCCCGCCGAGCACCCCTCCACCCACAGCAGTGTTCCAGGACAGTCCCAGTCCCACCGCGCCTCCGGTGTTCCAGTCAGGGTCGCTTCCTCGCCCCAGGCCTGTACCCAACCACGCAACAGACCCACTGTCCCCCCTCCGCCTCAGCCTCCAGCCACAGGAAACGACAGCAATGGAATTTGCAGCGCTGCCTTCAAAACAATGGGTGAAGCTCTTTTATTTCCCTCACACTATAGGCTTCTGAGTAACAGGCTGTTTGTTTGTGTTTCTGTGAGCTTTCAGTGCACGCCACAACTGAACAAACAAAAAGCTGTGTTTACTCACAGTCATTATGAAATCAAAATATGCAGAATATTATTTTTATTCTATAGTGATGTAACAATTATTAGATGAAAACACTGATCACTTTTTATGACAAACAAATTTTTTATAATGAATAATACAGTTGAAGGTATATTATTTGTTCTCCTTTTTATTGTTTTTCAGATATTTCCCAAGTGCTATATCAAATATTTTTTATTTATTCAAATATATATTTTTTAAATATTTTTAAAAACATTTTTTAAACATAATAGTTAAATAATTAATTTATAATAACTTTTTTTTTTGGCTTTGCCTTGATGACCGTGCATAAACACTTTCTTTTACTAGTTATTTTGCAAGACACTAGTGTAAAAAGCACTTGAAGATATTTAAAAAGTTTTTTACTAAAATTTTTTATTTTTTTAAAAAATAATTTCACAGGAAGGGTAATAATTTGCCTTCAACTGTATGTAACACCTCTGCTTTTACACAAAGATGGTTGTTAACATAAATCATAAACAATAAATTTGTGAATTGCAAGTATTAACAGATTGAAATTAATGAAATTCCTGCCATTGACGTCAATAGTCGGAACAAAAATACTATGGAAGTCTGATTTTTTATTTTTATTTTTTCTCCCCCTACATTCTTCACAAAACACAAAACAGAAACTTCAGCAAAAAGAAACTCAACAGGTTTGCAACAAGTTGAGGATGACTACATTTTTGTAAATAGTAGTAACTTCTAAAATATAGTCTGACATATAATGTCTGACATTAAGTTGATATAATATCTGACAAATAATGATGTGTATTTTGAAAATATGAATGTGAAATCAAATCGAAGTGCACAATGAAGGTTAAATACCATCTCAAACAATAAATGATTCCACCAAAAACACCATTCAAGTCCATAATCATAATACATTTTTCTAGTTAATATTACTGTGTAATTTGACTGTTCAAAAATTGTGCTACAAAAGTACTGTACCTAATGTACAGGTTATCATTTTTTTTTTGGTTGCACATTTAGGTTTTAAAGACAGCCATATACAGTGGGGAAATAAGTATTGGACACATCACCATTTTTCTCAGAAAACATATTTTTTAAAGTGCCGATGATTAGAAATTTTCACCAGATGTTGATAACAACCAAAGAAATCCATATATGAACAGAAAACAAATCTAATTAGTTTATGTGAAATAAACTAAAATGACACAGGAAATAAGAAAAAATGGAGGGGTAAAAAGGCAGTGAAAGCCCAGACAGCATCTCTCAATAGTTCTTTAACAACCATCTGTCCCTCATCATTGTAATTTTAATATTAACTGCTTCAGTCCAACATCTACATTATCAGGATGATGAAGATGAAACCAGGGTGGACATTTCAGCAAGACATGATCCAAAACACACCCAAGGAAACTCTCAAATAGTTTCAGAAAAAGTAAATCAAGCTGTTGAATGGCCCAGCCAATCACCTGACTTGAATCCAGTATAAAATACAAATTAAAGCTCAGATTTAATTGACGAAAACACAGAACCATCAAGATATTTACACGCTGTTGAAGTTTGTGAAAAACTCTCACCTGAGCAATTCATGTGACTTCATTCCACATATGAGAGGTGTCTTTAAGCTGCCGTCATCAAAACAGCCTAAACTTAGTCAAATAGTCAAAACTTTTGCTTTTTTTTTCCTTAGCTATAAATACAAGTTTTGAACATGTCATGTTTTTTCCTGGGAATAATATTTCCAAATGAGTTGTTGACATGGAATTGATCTAGATTTTGGTGAAAAAACCCAAACAATACAACATAAAAATATAACAAAACAAAAGGAATATGAATTTTTTTTTTTTTTTTTTGACACAAGGAGAAAGTACTGAACTACTGAAATGTATTTAATACTTTATATAAAAGGCTTTTTGGTGAAAAAAAAAAAAAAAAGTTTTCTGAGAAACATGGTGATGTGTTAAATACTTATTTTCCCCACTCTTTATTTGAATTCCGCCACCCGGCCCCGGATAAGGATGAGATGAAAATGACATGATATATTTGAATTGCTATTTTACTGACGTTCTGAAAAATAAATATATATTTTACATTATATATTTTATAGTTATTTTCTGTAGTTATGGATTTAACTTGTGTAGTTAATTCATAAAATTATCATCATCATTTACAGATCAATCATTTTTGCTTGTGCATGTTTGGTTATTGGGATTTATTGGTTTAGTTCACTCAAAAAAAAATTGTGTTATTAATACCCCCCTTGGGGGATGCGGTGGCGCACTAGGTAGTGCTGTCGCCTAACAGCAAGAAGGTTGCTGGTTCAAGCCTTGGCTGGGTCAGTTGGGGTTTCTGTGTGGAGTTTGCATGTTCTCTCCGTGTTCCCGTGGGTTTCCTCCGGGTGCTCGGTTTTCCCCACAGTCCAAAGACATGCAGTACAGGTGAATTGAGTAGGCTAAATTGTCCATAGTGTATGAGTGTGTATGGATGTTTCCCAGAGATGGGTTGCAGCTGGAAAGGCGCCCGCTGCGTAAAAACATATGCTGGATAAGTTGGCGGTTCATTCCGCTGTGGTGACCCCAGATTAATAAAGGGACTAAGCCAAAAAGAAAATGAATGATTGATTGAATACCCCCTTCAGATCTTCCAGCCTCCTGAGACCTTTGTTCATCTTCAGAACACAAAAGATATTGCTCCATATACAGCAACATTCTAGAGACATCCAAACTCCAGAAAAGGAACCAAAGAAATTGTCAAAACATATCCGTGTTAGTGGTTCAACTGTATTCATATGAAGCTCCAAGAACACTTTAGTGTGCATCTGTAAATATGATTTTGTTTGCCTTACGTTTTATTTGTATAGCACTTTTCCTACATACATGAAACTGGACAAATGGACAAATAGAGCAAAATAAACAACAAATATACTCAGATAAAAGCATACATGTACATGCATATATGCATACAGTATATCTACACAATCACACACATTATATTCTCTCCGGTGTCAGATTAGGGTGCTCTTTGACTACGGGCAATTTGGGATTTTGCCATTAGATTCAGCGCAACACACAAACGTAGTAAATGTTTTGACAATGATTTTGGTTCTTTTTCAGGACATTTGAACAAGTCTGGGCTCCTGCTGTCTACACTGTAAACATATATCCATAAATTAGCAGTTTTCCAAGTTTTGGATTTGTGTTTTTCATTTTCCCCCATTTATTTGTGCTTTTAAATTACATGATGAGACCTTGATCTTTCTTCCAACAACCTTTAACCTCTAAAAAAAATGAGAAAAAGTGACTTTTATTAACATTTTAATAGTTTAAAATGATATCAACCATTTTGAGGGCTGTAAATAAAAACAATGGTCCCAACTTATTTCCTGTTTTACATTTTTAATTTTTACAGCTTTCGAGAATCCAAAAAGAGCCACATATTGATAAATATAAGATGTTATGAGAGCTGTTTTAACATGAACTTATGATTGAATTGCCTCTTGTTACAGTTATGAAATAGTTTGATAACAAGAAGGAAATGTTCATAGGCCAATGACATGACCGCGTTGAAATGGTCTACAATGTCTGGGTTGGTGTTGTAAATTACGGTACAAAAACCTTGTAATTAACTGCCAGTACATTTTTTTTCTTCTTTTACAGACTCATTTCTCTGTATATTATTTCTTAAACATTATATTATTTCAAACTAATAAAAGTCACATTGTTAACCTGCAGAGATTGCGGAGATCAAGGTATAGCATTTCACAACCATAAATGAACAGAAAAAATACTAGTCTTGTGAATCACAAAATGCAGAAACTTAATGAACAGATATTTCTTACAGTGTATGGAGAATGAGAGAGCTCTCTGATTTCATCTAAAGTATAGTAATTTGTGTTCTGAAGATGTACAAATGTCAGGTGATTGAAAAGACATGCAGATAAGTAATTAATAACACAATTTTCATTTATGGGTAAAAAAAAAACCTTTAAAAGAAGAAAAAATATTTTTGTTTTGTAAAATATTGTTTGAAATGAACAGCATTTCCATCATTTGGTTCTGCTTACCTCTAACTATTGACCTGTATTATATTACCAACAATAGCCAGACTTGAGAGGCAGAATTGTAATTTATTCTTGTGTCTTGCAGAATCAGGGATGACATTTAAAGCAGTGGGTCGAGCTCTCATTCCGGACATCGCCATTGAAAAGCCTGTTACTCACCTGAAGGATGCAGACCTTGACACAGAGAGCACCGTCCTGTAAAAGATGGCCTTCGCCCAAGCACCTGCTCCCTTAACCAAAGGTTTGCTAAAGGGCTGCTCTACTCAACCATTACCAAAGTGTTCATCACCTTGGCTGTACTTCTTCAACCCCTTTCGCTTAAGACAATCGACAATCCCAGTGGCACCAAGGAAACCGATGCTTCGTGATGTAGCACATTTATTCCAATCTGCCTTTTCATTTCGGACGGCGGCAAAAATAAAAAGAGCTGTATTGCATGAGAGGAACTGGGTTTGAATGGTGATGGGGGGAAAATGGAGAACGGAAAAATATGCGGATCGTTTCGAGGTACTTGGAGGTGATTCTTAAGTGGCCTTAGCTAAACAAGCAAACACTCGAATTAAAAGGTGAAAGACACTAAATAAAAGCAGCAAAACTGTGGCTTTATGTATAGCTCGTGACTGCAGGTCTCCAGTCAGCTTATACACTACATTCCTTGTTTTCATTTGCCTTATTATTATAATTATTATTATTTTACTTTGGATAGTAACATGCAATACTTTGGTTAAAGGTCTATAAACGCTGAATGATTCGTTTTCAGTGAGAGCTTGTTTCCGTCATGAAATTAAAAAAACAAAAGGGTTTTTTTAATGACATTTTCAGTTTTTCTATTGTGCAAATTTATATCTCATCGTTCAGACATTGTGACTTTGGATTATTAGCACATATGTGTTTTGAATTAAGTCTAAATTGTGAAATATACAAGTGAGAAATAAAGTTGCAATCTAAATATAAACTTAGAAGTTGCAGTTCTTTAGGATAATGTGAGAATTGCGAGACAAACAGAATTTCAAGAAATAAAATTGCAATTAGAAGAAATAAAAATGCAATTCTTCAAAGTAGTATGATAAATTGCACCATTATTTTTTTTCTTTGCGTTATATATATATATATCTATATATATATATATATAGATATAGATATATATCTATATATATATATAGATATAGATATAGCACAAAAAAAACTAAGAAATGCAAGGATAAAGTATCAGAATTAGGATTTTTTTTCCTCACAATTGCAAATGTTTCTCAAGTTTGCCCTTTTTTCAAGAATATTTGGTAAACACTTTAACTAAACACTATCAACCATTTATTAAGCATTAGCAAACAGTTGAATTCGTTATATGTTAAGCATTAACTCTACATTAATAAACGTTAGTAAGCAGATTATAACTGCAGCTACAAATGCTGCATTCTGACTTACAACCACAATTTATAATGTGCTTAATAATTGTACTTTCATACTTGCTAATGATTTGTTTTTCATTACTAAATTATGTATTGCATTATTTACAAACCAGTTATCTAAGCATAGTTGGTTGCTTTTTAAGATCATTCAGAATGAGTTAGTAATGATTAATAAACTATTCAAATTAACATTTATAATTCTTATTATTCAGGCATATAGTAATAGTTAATTTGTAGGTTAATAAATGCTTTATTAACTCACTTCAGCAGTTTTGTGACCTAATCTAAAATGGGGACTATTTATGCTTTATATATCCCGAATAAAGGACAATTAAAGGCTCAGTTGTAATCTAAACAGGAAAAAAAGAACATAAACGACATTATTCATTCTATTTGTTTGAAGATCCACAAATGAAACCGTATCAAATCAAAATAAATCTTTTGCAATCTTATCTAAAATAAATTACTGTACAGTTTAAACATTGCATCTTATTATATTGTTAATTTGGTGTTGTTTTATTATCCGTTTCATGTCATATTTTGACACTCTTGTTATTTAGCAATGTTTGATCTTTAAAGTAATTTTACTTTTTAGATAAGATTGCAAAGATTATTGTTTCATTTGATACTGAGCCTTTAATTATCATTTATAAGGAATTTATAAAGCATAAATAGTCCTCACTTTAGGATTAGGTCACAAAACTGGATGAAGTTGAGTTAATAAAGCATTTATTAACATATAAAGTAGCTATTACTATATGCCCTGAATAATAAGATATATAAACGTTGATTTTAATAGTTTATTTAATCATTAACTCAATCTGAATGATCTTAAAAACCACCAACTACTCTTAAATACAATGGTTTTGTAAATAACGCAATTCTTAATTTAGTAATGAAAATAAATTATTAACAAGTATGAAATCTATTATTAAGCTCATATAAATGTTGTTGTAAGTCAAGAATGCAGCATTTGTATCTGCAGTTATAAACTGCCTACTAACGCTTATTAATGTAGAGTTAATGCTTAACAATGAATTCACTAGATGCTAATGCATAGTAAATGATTTATAGTGTGTAGTTATTATAAAGTGTTACCCAATAGTTTATTAATTCTTTGTATTATTATTGTTTCTTTTTCACAATTTTGAGTTTATATCTTGCAATTTCTGAGTCTTGTTTTTCTTAGAATTGTTTAAATCTCAATTCCCCTCTAGTTGTGATCAATTCAGACTTTTTCTGAATGTGCGGCAAATAAAGAGATAATTGAGATAAAAGGTTATTCATGGTTTTCTGCCCTTTGTGGCTGATGATTCGTAATTTTAGGGCATTAATATGACTGGACCTAAATATATTATGTAGTAGAGCACTTCTCAGCTATGTGTAAAAGTAATTCGGATTGGTGCGTATGTAAAAGAGGCCATTTGTTGGAGGACATTTGAATGCTGAAATCAGTTTGTTTTTTCTTTGACATGGAAAAGGTTCAGATTATGTGCTTTAGTGATATTCTGGTATGAAACATTATGTTGTGGATTTGTTTGTATTTTTCCCTGGCCTTGACAAGGATAGTTTTGTATTTTCTTTCTTTTACCCCAGATAAGGGTACCAAAAGTAAGGGGAAATGTGCCACTTGGATGTTAATCTTACTTGTATAGTAGCTAAGAGCAGTCGTCATTGCTTACATTTTTTCCCCTCAATCTCATATTTGATAAAATTCTTGAAATCAGTTTCAGCAAAATAGCTGCTATAGTTGATATTGTAATTTAACCATTTAAATGGACCCCATTGGTGCTCATCATCAGCCTGTCACTTTAATGATTTTTATTTGCTACATCATAGTTACAGCTTGCTAATATTTACTGCTTGATGCACCGTTCTTCAAGGATAAAAAAACACATCTAGCACATTCATACGATTCTTATCTTTCATGAGAGAAAAATGTAGGCGATCGTGCTCACTGTTAGCTTTTTCTTTATCATGTTTCCTTGCCTTTACCATGCTGCCTTACCCAAGTACACTTACAAGAGCTATTTTTACCATGGTTTGGAGAGTAAACTGACTTCACACTTATGAAACTGTAAATGTTGATGGTGCGTTTGAAGTTAAGAGGCTTCATGTCAGAAGACTTTACTGAAAAATGACAAAAAAGGCTTTGTATTAATGCTTCAAAGTGGAATAAAAGTCAAAGAAGAAATGGTGATAATGGTTTCTTTGTTTACTAGTTTTATTTCTTTTTTCATCACTGTAGCTGTGGATCAATATACTGTAGGTTATGCAAAACAACATACAGTGAAGATCAAAATTAGAGAATAATTTGTAAACGCTTGATTCAATTTATTTATTTTTCTTCATTACTAAACTGAAATGAAATAGTAATTGTGGCTTTACCATGCTTACAGTTTTACTAAATATAAAACATTTTTAAAAGCCAGAAAATGTTTTCAGTTTTAGTTGTAAAATATTGTTTGAAATGAACAGCACTTCAATCATTTGGTTCTACTCCCTCTAATTGGGTTGTTTGAGATGCGCGAGTACAATGTGAATGTAACAACGATGTGTTTCTGGAGTGCTGATGTTTTAAATGATAGCAGCAACATTAGATCAGCCAGGCTTTTCAGATAGAGCCTGATCAAGTAGGAAGATTGCAGTTCTTAATTATGCAAAATGGAGAAAATTGGATTAATGGATAATGCAGGAAGAAACACAAAACTGCAACTGACTTCATCACAGTTTACAAACTCAACTGAACAGGTTAGTAATAAGTAGGCCCACACGGAATCTGCGCGCGCAGATTTCCGCAGATTTTCCGCAGAATTCCGCAGATTTTTAGCCCATTATTAATTCTGTTTATTTATTTGAGTAAATGTGTGTAAATCTGAATTTATTCAGTTTTTTAAATTACACATATTTCACATATTAAGGTTTTAGTTTTGAGACTTGCCAAATAATTCTGCAGAAATCCGCAGATTTTTACCAAAATTCTCCGCAGAAATTGCAAAAAAAACGTCCGCAGATTTCGTCTGGCCCTAGTAATAAGTTGTTGATGCTGTTTGTGGAGTTGTATAATGATACTCTGCTGATATTTTGTGAGATTGAATGTTTATTTCAGTTGAGGCTGTTTTTTCTACTAGTTTTTTCCAGACATCCCCCCCTGAAAACTCACTTTAGGGTGGTCCCCCTTTTAACATTTTCAGTAAAAAGAAAAGCTAATAGAAAATCCTGCACACTATCAACGCTTGCCCAAAAGATTTTGTGACGTTGTAAAAGTTTTGGTCTAATGACCTTCATCAGACATACATGTATCAATGTAGAAAGTCATTTATCAGAAAAAAATAATCATATTATATATACACACTCAACGGTTTTATTAGGTACATCTTATTAGTATCGGGTTGGACCCCCTTTTGCCTTTAGAACTGCCTTAATCCTTCATGGCATAGATTCAACAAGATACTGGAAATTATTCCTCAGAGATTTTGTTCCATATTGACTTGATAGCATCACACAGTTGCTGCAGCTTTTCGGCTGCAACATGCATGATGAGAATCTCCCCATTCCACCACAATCCCAAAGGTGTTCTATTGGATTGAGCTCTGGTGACTGTGGGGGCCATTTTCAGCACAGTAAACCCATCGCCATGTTAGTAAAAACCAGTCTGAGATGATTCGTGCTTTATGCCATTGCACATTATCCTGCTGGAAGTAGCCATCAGAAGATGGGTATACTGTGGTCATAAAGGGTATGGACATGGTCCAGCAACAATACTCAGGTAGGGCTGTGGCGTTGACACGATGCTCAATTGGTACTAATGAGCCCAAAGTGTGCCAAGAAAATATCTCCCACACCATTACACTACCACCACCAGCCTGAACCATTAATACAAGGCAGGCTGGATCCATGCTTTCATGTTTTGATGCCAAATTCTGACCCTACCATCTGAATGTCGCAGCAGAAATCGAGACTCCTCAGACCAGGCACATTTTCCAATCTTCTTTTGTCCAATTTGGTAAGCCTGTGCGAATGTAGCCTCAGTTTCCTGTTTCTTAACTGACAGGAGTGGCATACGATGTGGTCTTCTGCTGCTGTAGCCCATCTGCCTCAAGGTTGGACGTGTTGTGCATTCAGAGATGCTCTTCTGCATACCTCGGTTGTAACGAGTGGTTATTTTAGTTACTGTTGCCTTTCTATCAGCTCGAACCAGTTCTGGCCATTCTCCTCTGACCTCTGGCATCAACAAGGCATTTGCGCCCACAGAACTGCCATTCACTGGATATTTACTCTTGTTCGGACCATTCTCTGTAAACCCTAGACATGGTTGTGCATGAAAATCCCAGTAAATCAGCAGTTTCTTAAATACTCAGACCCAGCCCGTATGGCATCAACAACCATGCCACGTTCAAAGTCACCCTTTTCTTCTCCATTTTGATGCTCGGCTTGAACTGCAGCAGATCATCTTGACCATGCATTGAGTTGTTGCCATGTGATTGGCTGATTAGAAATTTGCGTATAGTTTGCGTTGGACAGGTGTACCCTAATAAGTGGCCGTTGAGTGTAAAACAAGACAAACTTTCTCTATAAGAAAACTATTATTATCAGAAATACTATATATATATATATATTATATATATATATATATATATATAATCATTTTTTTATTATTATTATTTTCTCCTAATATTTTCTGCCATAGTTTTCATGAACTTGTAATATTATATCTGACTACACACAACTTTTCCAAGATGTCATATGTAATGGTTAAATAAATGCAAGGCCCTTCAAATGGTATTCATGCCCAAATGTTGATAACATCTTATTTTAGCAGATAGTGTGGCGGAATGAAACAGTCCACATAATCCTAACAAGAAGTGGTCAGGCATGATATGTGGTCATAGCCCCAGAAATTGTCTTTGCAGCTCTACTGACTGGCGTTTTGCTCTTAAAGTACTTTACTGCATATGAAATGCTGCTGTAGTGATTCTGTCTCACTAAAGAGTTTTTTTAACATGAGCATTCTCTTGTCTTGCGTCCAAGACAATTTCCAAGATTTCCAGGATAATGTATCTAATTAGTGTGCATCAGAGAAGAGCTATGAATATGGGTGAGATTCAGGGAGAGGTGGGGCATTGATGTTCCTCATCAGTAATTCTGCTTGTTAACAGCATTAGGTGTCCATCATTAATGTTCAATCAACACGTTACACACTGCAGCAGTGAGTACATATTGCAAATGCTTTAGTTTGATCTAGATAAGTTAGCTCCTCCATCCTTAGCTTTTGGGGGCTAGCAGGTTTTGGCTGTGTATGGTGCCTTGTCTCCAGGCTTTTGTAGGATCTTCAGAGGATCATAGCCTGGGAATATGAATTGTACATTTGTTTAGTTTTTGGTTAGTTATGTATACTGTACCATCCAATCTTATTTCATCTCACCTGGAGCTCCACTGATCTTTGAGTCAAGTCTCTCTCTCTCTCTCCCCCCACTGCGGCCCCAGAGGCTCCTGTCACTGACGTCCGGGTCCCAGATGGCCTTGTCACTGATGCATCAGTGGTTTCAGTCATGGTTCCCTGTCTTTGTCAGCTGCCTTCGGTCCAGAGAGCCTGTCAGGGCTTGTTCAATGTGCTGGTTAAAGCTAAAGCTTGTGGTCAGGGATGGGCAGTATTTATGAGACATGCATTTAAAATGCGTATTTCAAATACTAATAGTATTTGTAATTGTATTTGATAGGGTTAAGAGTCTCAGAAAATCTCTAGATTTATAGGTTTGTGTAAAGTGTAAATATGCATTTTATTTTATAAATTACCAACCTGCATTTGCTCTAAAGCCACTGCAAAAACAGTCAAATTATTATTAAAATCAATATTTATTAACATTTGAGTCTTTTTTTTGTTAAAAAGATCCAAATACCAGCATTTATCTGAAATAAAAAGCTTTTGAAACATTATATTACAATATTTACTAGCTTGAAGGGGGTATCACTTTTTTCCTTTTTTTTTTTTTTGTCAAAGAACTTTTTAAATGAGTAGTTTTATCTATCAAGGATACTTTAAATTGAACAAAAGTGAAGATAAAGTCATTTATAATGTCTCACATTTTTAATTCCGATAAATGCAGTTCTTCTGAAATTTCTAGTTCATCAAATAAAGCTGAAAAATCTCCTCCCTGTGTATCTGTCCGCTTTGCCCACCAGGATGTAGATGTCTGTCTGATGGACTGAAATCCCACCTGAAAGGAGCAGAGGAACAGGATGCTAAAATACTTAGAAATAGAAATGAATTCATGTGCAAAATATTGACTATTGTGACCTCAATTCAGATTAATACTGTAATTTGCCCTTATGTTATTGTGCATGTCATGAAAATGTGTTAACTCCACTGTCATGAACAGGCTAAAGGAATAGTTCACCCAAAAATGAAAATCACCCCATAAACATTCATATACCCTGAGGCTGGCTTCACATTTTGGCGTCATTTTCATTTTTGGGTCAACTATTCCTTTAAGCTAATTTTGTCAATATGGTATCAGAAAATGAGCAACTGTGATGATTGTAATGTGTTTTGTATCTGCTGTGTAGTCTGTTGTCCAGTGGAGGGTTCCAGAAACTGCGGGATGGTTTCTGAAAGTTGTCTGTTGCTGTTAAGATGGCCAGCCATTCTGGATCAAAGTCAAGCTTCTCGCAGGAGCTTCCTCCACAATCTGCAATGACAAAACAACTGGATCTACTTCTGCATCTAAATACTAAATACTAAAACATGCTGGATGACGGAAACAGCAGGATCATTACCTGAAGGAAGACATTCGTCAAGTGAGAGAAACTTGCTGATCTTCAGGGCAGCATTATTCATTATTCTCAGCCTGAATGGACAAACAGCTTATTGGTATTCATTTCAAACTGATATCTACATTTTATTCTGAGCCTTTTTCACTCATTTCATGTCTGAAGTCTTTAACTGCAGGAGATATAAGATAAGTTTATATAAATCAAAATATAATGAAAATATGCAAACTGTTTGCAAGTAAATCGTTTTCTTTTTGTTTGAAATAACTTTTATGACACTAAATTTCAAATATGGATGAAAAAATGTCCCACAGACATACGTTGTAACCGTTATAGTGTACCTGTTACAATTAATATGCGAATAACTGATATATTTCTGATTAACAGAAAAAAAAATTTAACACATTTCTATACATAATAGTTTTAATAACTTATTTTTAATAACTGATTTCTTTTAGGGTGATGCGGTGGCGCAGTAGGTAGTGCTGTCACCTTACAGCAAGAAGGTCGCTGGTTTGAGCCTCGGCTGGGTCAGTTGGCATTTCTGTGTTGAGTTTGCATGTTCTCCCTGTGTTTGCGTGGGTTTCCTCCAGGTGCTCTGGTTTCTCCCACAGTCCAAAGACATGCAGTACAGGTGAATTGGGTAGGCTAAATTGTCCATAGTGTATGAGTGTGTATGGATGTTTCCCAGAGATGGGTTGCAGCTGGAAGGGCATCCGCTGCGTAAAACATATGCTGGATAAGTTGGCGGTTCATTCCGCTGTGGCGACCCCAGATTAATAAAGGGACTAAGCCGAAAAAAAAAATTAATGAATTAATGATTTCTTTTATCTTTGCCATGATGACATGATATTTGGTCCGTAGACAATCGGAAAAAAATATTGCTTAAGACCTTAAAATTTTTTTTTTTTAAATTAAAAACTGCTTTAATTCTAGCCGAAAAGAAAAAAAGACTTTACCCAGGAGAAAAAATATTATAGGAAATACTGTGAACAATTCCTGAAAAATTTGAAAAAGAAAACAAATTCACAGGAGGGCTATATACTGTACAGCTGAAGTCAGAATCATTAGCCCTCCTCTGATTTTATTTATTTTTTTATATTTCCCAAATGATGTGTAACAGAGCAAGAAATTTTTCACAGTATGTCTGATAATGTTTTTTTCCTCTGGAGAAAGTCTTATTTGTTTTATTTCAGCTAGAATAAAAGCAGTTTTTAATTTTTTTAAAAACATTTTAAGGTCAAAATTATTAGCCCCTTTAAGCTATGTTTTTTATCGATAGTTTACAGAACAAACCACCGTTATACAATAACTTGTCTAATTACCCTAACCTGCCTAGTTAATCTAATTAACCTAGTTAAGCCTTTAAATGTCACTTTAAGCTGTATAGAAGTGTCTTGAATAATATCTAGTCAAATAGTATGTACTGTCATCATGGCAAAGATAAAATAAACCAGTTATTAGAGATGAGTTATTAAACGTATTATGTATAGAAATATAATTTTAAAAAATAATATATATATATATATATATATATATATATATATATATATATATATATATATATATATATATATATATATACATACATACATACATACATACATACATACATACATACTATCTATTACAATGAATGCCATGTAGTAGGCTATGTGTAAAACGGGCTTAATCCAAAGTTAACCAAAAGCTTTTGTCAAAAGCACAGAGTGACGGTGAATGAGGAGCCACCTGGTGCTGCATCAGTGCTGAGTTGAGTGCAGAGTTGGTGAGCAGGTATCTGGACTGCAGGTGAAGCTCAGCAGCAGTAGCAGGGCCTCCCAAAGTACTGCTCTCCACTTCCTGTCTGAGGAACTTCTTCCTGTGCAAAAGAGCATTTGTGTTGCTGTACTGATAAATGCCTCATGCACAATCATGCACCAGGAAGATGTCTTTGGGCATCTACACCTGAAGAAATTCAGTGAGAATGTTTTTATTATTATTGTTTCATTCGAGAGGAATCTGATGTGTTAAATATATAATAACAACTAATAGTAGTAGTAATATAGTAATATCTAGGTCAATAATAATTCCTAAATGAAAACTCTAAACTCAGATTTTATGCTCATGGCCACTCAGAGATTTGAGAATGCACATGTTGTAAATTAGGTCAAATTAACTTTTTTTACATTTAAAATGAAAAAAGTACTGAGAATTGCATAAAACATTACCTTAAAAGCCACAAGAGATCTTTTGTGTGTCTACTTTCTGAATGAATCCATGGCTGTTTCTCAATATGCGTTCTTCAGCGGTCTTGCGTCCTCGTGTTCTCGTGTAACGCAAGTGTGCCTCACGCCTGCTTTTGAGTGAAGGTCTCGGCCGTTAGATCGCCCCCTGGGGGCTGGCTGCAGTACAAGTCATAAAGCCCGCCTCCTCCGTGTTAATGAAGGAGACATGAGACCAAATAAAAAAAATAATTACTCTTGCAATAAAATGTCCCGAAAGCTGGTTCTGGTCAATTATGGCACTGGTTATCGTGCTGATATAGGTGCAGATCTTCATTTTTGTAAACAGTATGTTTTGAGCAGTAATTTAATGCTGGGCGTGTCATCGTGATAGACAGCTGTGATTGACAGGTTCTCAAAGCAGACGTCGGAGCTTCGGCAGGAGACTGAAGTGTTATTATTCCATTTCTGTGTTATTTTACCATGATAAAATGAGTTGCTAAACAGTAAACTATAGTTTCTGACATACAGGATCTGGTGGAGCACTGTTTATTCGGTAAGGTCAGGGCTTTATCAGTTTGCTGATACACGCTTAACTACCCAGATAGCAAAATACACTCGGGCCAGTTCCGGATAGACTCTCGCCTGCCGGAGCCCTCGGCCCGACTCCATCTGCTGTACCTACTCGCGCACAATACTCGCGGGCCGATCCGGCTCGGATGCCGCAGGGTCGACTCGCTAACGGCCGCCGCATCTGGCCCGATTGACTCGGGCAGTACGTCCATAGGCACCGGCCCGACGCTAGCGAGCCGACGCTGCCGCATCTGAGCCGGATCAGCCCGCAAGTGATGTGCGCTGCGGCCCGGAGCTGGCGCGATTAAATCTTCATTATATAAAACCTCACCTTTGTTAACGTTATTACAACCATTTGTGTTGATAAAACAGCAAACGCAGGCTGCTATGTAAACACAAATCGTATTAGCATTAGCGAGCCCTTTGTTATAGTGCAGACATCAGCGGTCAAGTGAGCAGTTTGGGGGGCGTGGTTGATTTGATGTACAAGCGTTTGGTTGGAAGTTCGATTCCGCAGCTCCTCCTCTGGCTCCATCAAGCAGTCCTTCTGCGCATGTCCTGGCTCCAATTTCAGCAGTCTTTTGCGACAGTTTGTGCCCGTCACGAGACGATTTTTCCTTCAAAGCGTTTAATGGAAAATGGCGCTGTCGCGTCGTCCATATTATATACAGTCATTGGTGTAACGTCATCATCAGCTGCCAAAGTTCAGTTCCAATACTTAAGAAGATGGGGGGCCAAGATGGCGCTGTTCTATGCAGACGTGCTGCGACTTTAATCCTCAGACTTCATCGTGTTTACATGCAATAAGTGAAGAAAAAAATACATTTTCGTTTTATTTTATGTCAATGAAGTTTTAGGGTTTAACACTGGTTTGTTTGAAAACTCGGTCATATGGGCAAACGCAAAGGGAAACACTTTGAGGCGAACATGGAGAAAAATGGAAAAACTTTGCCATCCCAACTATTTGCTCTGTATCCTGATGATGCAATGCTGACGGGTGTAAATAGTGATTCTGCTGATAATGTTGATCCAGAGATTTCTCTGGCAACTCCACTTCCATGCACCCCAGCGCCAAAAACACGACGAATCAACGACGTTCCACCTGATTGCGACATTAACAAGGTTATGGCCGCTATTCAGTCTCTCTCCGCAAAATGTGAGACTATCTTTGAAAAGGTTTCATCTATGGAGACAACGGTGAGAAACACTGATCATGCCATTACCTTTTTAAACGAATCAGTGGAGAAGCTCATTAAAGATACCTCAAATCATAATGAGAGAATCTTAACACTGGAGAAAAAAACTGCTGACTTGAGTGAAGAAAATAAACAGCTTAAACTTCAAGTGCTGGAGGCAAACAGTTATCGAAGAAGATGGGGCTTAAGACTCCAAGGTTTGAAGGAAGAAGATCTAGAAATCACCCGGGATCTTGCGATCAAAGTCCTTGGCAAAATTTCTCCCCAAATCGCTGAGAAATTGTCGGAGGTGGTGGATTCGGTGCACAGAATTGGAAAAAGGAAAAACGACAACTCGCCGAGAGGCATAATCATTCAATTCA
This sequence comes from Danio kyathit, assembly GCA_903798195.1. Lineage (NCBI taxonomy): Eukaryota > Metazoa > Chordata > Actinopteri > Cypriniformes > Danionidae > Danio > Danio kyathit. The sequence goes on along the minus strand of LR812530.1, from coordinate 21,216,959 downwards.
GCATGCGTCACTTTCGCGATATCATATGGAGGGATGCAAGAGGCTCGAAATTCCTGGAGGAAGCCCATCTCCGTTTAAAAGAAGACCTGTCGCCCGAGGAAAGAGCGGCGAGGGCCAAGGCCTGGCCTTTGGTTAAGAAAGCCAGAGAAGAAGGCAAGAGAGCGTCATTTGTCGGCGCCTTTGCTTACATCGAAGGAAAAAAAGTTAACATTGATGTCTTGTAAATAATTATAAAAAAGAAGACATTTTGAAAACATGGACACTTTTTTTTGATGTTCTCTTTGGACAATTCATTACCCTAATATTTTACATAGTATTTTGAATATCTGTTGACATTTTGTTGCATGTAAGCGTTCCCGGTGAGTCTAATTTGCATTGTAAAAAAGTAACTTAGATTAGTTTATTTAGGAGGTCTTGTTCACTGTTCTACGTTTTATTTTTATTTTTGGATGACAGAATTTAATTTCGAGAAAATAGATTTTATTTCGCTTAATGTCAGAGGCCTAAGAGATATTGATAAAAGAAAGGCACTTTTTCTTTTCATTAAACAAAGAGAAGCTCAGATTATTATATTTCAAGAAACGCATTCCTGTGATGATGTTGTGAAGTTTTGGAAATCGCAGTGGGGAGATTCGGCATACTTTTGTCACGGAACAAATCATTCTGCGGGGGTCGCTATTTTCTTAAATAAGTTCAAGGGAGAAATTGTGGAAACCCGGTATTCTGGAGAAGGGAGATGGATTATAATGATTTTAAATTTGGACAATACGAAATTTATCATTTGCAATGTTTATGGACATAATAATAACTTGTTAAATGTAGGCATGTTTAAAAAAATTAGTTTGTTGTTAGTAGACCTACAAAAAAAATACACAAATGCTTATTTACTGATTGGAGGTGATTTTAATGAAGCTCCGAATGAATCCATTGATAGGTTCCCTCCAAAGAACAGTACATCCAAAGTTTTTGATTTGCTGTGTGATAATTTACAGATTACTGACGTCTGGCGTTTTTTACACCCATACCAAAAAGAATATACATGGACAAATAATGCTCTTACACGTAAATCACGAATTGATTTCTGGCTTTTATCTACTAATGCAGTGCAGTTTGTATCAGACACCTCAATTAGATATGCACCTTTATCAGATCATAGATTAATCTCAATTTCTTTAAAGGGAAATATAGATAATTACAAAAGAATCAGAGGCTATTGGAAATTTAATAACAGGTTATTATCAGATAAAAAATTCATAGACTCCATTAAAAATACTGCTTCTATTTTGGAAGATGAATCCATGAGCTATATTCAAAGATGGGAATTTTTTAAATTCAAAGTTAGACAATTAGCTATGCATCGAGGGAAAGAACTTAAAGCAGAAAATTCTAAAAGATGTCAAGAAATTATCAGTGAGCTTGACAAGCTATTATCTAAAGAATCCCTTAACACAGAGGAAGAAACCTATTTATCTAAATTGAGAAATGAAATGGATGAATGTTATCTAAATCTAGCAAAGGGTGCATTTATAAGATCTCGGGCTAAATGGTTAGAAATGGGAGAGAAAAATACCAGTTATTTCTTTGCATTGGAAAAAAGAAATATCAAAAGAAATTGTATTTCGGCTTTAACAATTGATGGCAATATAAATAAAAATCCCAGTCAAATTAATAAATTTGTATATTCCTTTTATAACAAATTATACTGTTCTGAATATAATGATAAATTAGCAAATTCGTTTATACAGGAAATCAAACCTTCAACTCCGGTAATTTCCAATGAATTCAAAAAAACTTGTGATAACGAACTTTCTTTAGACGAACTTACCAAAGCAATGCTGTCTATGAAGAAGGGTAAATCCCCAGGCTCAGATGGGCTAACTATTGAGTTTTATGCATGCTTTTGGGATCTGATCAAGACACCTTTATTTAGAATGTATAATGAATGTATTAGTAAAGAGGAACTAGGTACGTCTATGAAACAGGGTATTATAACCTTAATACCTAAACCAGGTAAAGATCTTCTATCCCTTGATAACTGGAGACCAATCACTTTGCTAAATCTAGATTACAAAATTTTATCATTAGCTCTTGCAAAAAGATTGAAATCTGGATTGGCGGAAATAATTAATGAAACTCAAACTGGATTTATGCCTAAAAGACATATAAGTTGTAATATCCGGCTAATTTTGGACCTCATAGATTATGCACACCACATTAAATCTGATGCAATTATATTATTCTTAGATTTCTACAAAGCATTTGACACTATCGAACATAAATTTTTATTTTCCGTCCTAGAATTGTTTGGGTTTGGAGAGAAATTCATAAAAATGGTCAAAATGATATATAAGGATAGTAACAGTTCAGTTCTTTTAAAATTTAACACTTCTAACAGATTTCCTATAAATAGAGGGGTTAGACAAGGTTGTGGTATCTCACCCTTTTTGTTTTTATTAGTGGTGGAATTACTTTCTTTAAAGATTAGAAATGATCCTGATATTAAAGGTTTGACCATATTTGATCGTCAGATTAGAATCTCTCAACTCGCGGACGATACAACCCTGTTTTTAGAAAACATAAATCAGGTTACTAGAATCCTTGAAATCATTAATACCTTTTCAGTGGCCTCTGGTCTGAGATTAAATATTCCTAAATGTGAAATTCTTTGTTTATATGATAATCATACAACGGCAGTAAATGATATTCCTATTAAGAAAATATTAAATATCTTGGTATTCATATTTCTAAAAACAGTTCTTCACGACAAGAGCTAAATTTCCTCCCTAAAATTAAAAAAGCAAAACAAATACTTAACAATTGGCTTCAGAGAGATTTAACCTGCCTTGGTAGAGTTCTCTTATTAAAAGCTGAAGGGTTGTCTCATATTATTTATCCTTCTTTTTCTTTATTTGTTCATGACAATACATGCAAAAAAATTAATAGTTTATTGTTTAATTTTTTTTGGAAAAACAAACACCAGCATCTGAAGAAACACGTTCTCTGTGGTAAGAAAGCTGATGGTGGTTTTGACATGATTGATTTTTTTGACATCAATTACACTTTCAAGGTAAATTGGATTAAAAGCTGTGTTAATTCCCCAGATTCGATTTGGTACTTTATCCCACATAATATTTATAAAAGATTGGAGGTCTCAAATTTTTGTTAACTTGTAGCTTTTCTCCATCCAAACTCCCTATAAAACTCTCTAAATTTCATGAACAGGCACTTTTGGCATGGAAATTATGTTTCGTCCACAATTTCTCCCCGCACAAAGTGAAGCTATGGAACAACGAAAGCATCTTAGTAAAGAATAAATCGATTTTTTATAAGAATTGGCATGAAAAAGATATTAATTATCTTTGTGATTTACTTGATCCACAAGGGAACTTCTATTCATATGGTGATTTTATGGTTAAATATAATTTTCCTGTTATTCATAAAGAATTTCATACTTTGATTAAGGCCATACCTAATGGCCTTGCTCATTTAATGAAATGCCACTTGTCATTTGAAGTGATTGTTAAAAAAGAACCAAAATTTTTAGTTGAAGACAAATGCATTTACGACCTAAAATGTAGTAATAAAAATATAAGAAATGTGTTTCAGTCAAAGAAGAGAATCACTCCGAGGGGAAAGTTTCTTTGGAATTCTCTAATAGATAAAATTAATTGGAAAAAAGCTTGGCTCTTACCTTACAAATTTTGTGTTCCCAACAAAATTAAAGAATTACATTTAAAAGTGTTACATAATATCTACCCCACAAATGAGATTGTATCTAAATTCGGTAATCCTATCTCAAATTGTGTCTTCTGTAACTCAAGCCTAGAATCGATTGATCATCTTTTTGTCAAATGCCCACATGTTAATGTGTTTTGGTCTGATTTATCTTTCTATTTTTCATCAAAATGTAAGTTTAACATTGAGTTCTCCATGTGTGATATAATTTGTTATTTTTCTCATGACAAACATAACATAGAATTTTTAGGCAATTTATTTATGTTATTGGGTAAATATTATATTCACAAATGTAAATTTTCTTCATCATTACCCAAGTTACAGGATTTTCTTTGTGACTTAAATTGTTTAATTACTACTTTACAAAATGTTTACAGCAAAAAAAGTGTTAAAATTGTGAAAACTTATAAGGACTTTGTAAATATTATTTAATTTGATAATTTGCCTCTGTACTTTTTATTTTTTATTTTATTTTATTTTTTTAATCTTATTTTATTATTTTTTATTACTACTATTAATTTCACTTGTCATTATTGTACTGGATGTCATCCATTGTTATGGTTAATATGTTTGTATTGCTAAAACACAATAAAAAAAAAAAAAAAAAAAAAAAAAAAAAAAAAAAAAAAATCCAATACTTAAGATCGCAAGTACAGAGGACGCGTGAAACTTCCCGGATGTGTTCTTGATATTGAGGACGCACCGATGCAGACTTGAGCACCGATCTCGCTCTAGAAGTCCCAGAAGTCATTGCGATTGGAGGTGGGAAGCGCAGCATTTTATTTAGATTTATTATTAAAGTTCGGAGATATCACTTATTTACCTCAAGAGTTTGCCTTAATGAAACGGTGAATATAAACATTACCATGGACATCTTGATAAAGGAATAAACACATTAAGAGTGTTTGTTTGCTCAAATTCGTATTAAAATCAGTTTTATTTGTATTGTGCAATGTATATTTATAATGTTTTTATGCATAATATATATTTTGAAAAGGGGAAAAACAATAAATCATTGTATAAATGCTGTAATGTTTAAAACAATTTTTTATTTAAAACGCATGAAGGTCACGTGACCATCAGGAACAACCAGGGAAGAATGCAGCATCTCATTTCTCACAGGACGCGTTCTCTGTTCTTGTGGTCTCCCGAGTTCGTTCTACCGAGGACACCTGGCAAGACTATGGAGCCAGAATTGTTTCATATTTCCAAACAAATATAATACAATCCACAAATAAATGTGAAGCGTTTGACAAATACCAAGCATATTCACAAATAAATACAATGAGATCCACAAATAAATCTTAGAGTTCCACAAACATTAATTACATTCACAAATAAGTAAAATTAGACTTGCAAATAAAAAACATACTCACACATATTTTTTTTTATTCTACAAACACAAATTTGCCTGACATTTATATGTGAATTGTGTCCTGTGCATTTGTAGATCACTGTGGTATTTGTGGGTTGCTCTCTAAGCATTTGTAGATCACTGTGATATTTGTGGGTACCTCTCTGCCCATTTGTGGATCGGGCTGTGCATTTGTGGATTTTGAAACAGTTCTAACGTCAAGACGAACACTGATCCACAAATAGATGAACTCCACCCACCTTCTGCTTAAACCAATCAGATACCGGCACCGTGATGCTGACCAATCGCTGCTCGTTCTCGCTCCAACCAATCACGCTTTGCCTTACAATCAGAGCGGGACCAAGCCAGCCGTAATGAATCAGTCTCTTCAAAATGGACGCATTGCTGTAATAATATGGAGCTGTCCTTGCTTTTTCAAGAGACTGATTAATTGACTGCACGATGGCTTTTCTGTGTTTGTGCCCAGCCCGCACGGACGAGGCTGAATCCAGCTTCTTATTGACGCTATCCGGTCGCGGGTTTTAAGGTGGACCGGATAGGTTTTTAAGGTGGACCGTATAGCGTCAATAAGAAGCTGCGAATAAGAAGCTTGATTCAACCTCGTCTGTTTATAAATGTTTCCTAGGAATACAGTGAATGACTTTAATCGAATCATTAATTAAACAGACAGCTGTCACACCAAACCGCAAAGAGGTTGACTGATTAATTGACTGCACGATCGCTTTTCTGTGTTTGTGCTCAGCCTGCATGCTTACTCCTAGTGCAATCACTGTATGCAGATGGTGCAAGAGAGGATGATACAGCTTACACTCGCTGTTTATAAGTGTTTCCTTGGATTACCATAAAGGACTTTAATCGATATTATCATGGACTTTAATAAAAAAAAATTATATATAGCTAAACTTTGATAGAACAGAAATATAGCCATCTGTCTAAAACTAAACATTCTAATGTCATTTATTAGGCAAGTAACAAACTGAAACAAATGTTTTTTATATGCAAAAAAAGTATTTATATGCAAAACAAAACCTAATACATTTTTAAAGCAGATTAATTTCTTCCTGATTTATACTTCTACTTGTATTACATCTGATTTAGGTTCACAACTTGCATCCTACATGAAACTAGGTGAGGGAGACAGTTTCCATCGTTTGGCTGAGGGTCTCATCTGCAGGGTGAAGCGACACAAGCTGGACAGTCATCATCTCTCTCTATTAGCGAGCATCAACCAGATTTACACAATGGCTTGCCTTCTGCCCATTAGTAAAAGCTTGAGCAAAAGATTAAAAAGAAGATAACATTTGATGTGGAATGATGAACTTGAATTTATTCTTTTAACAAATATAAACAAGTATACTGTACATAATTTTTAGGGTTGCTTGCACTGCAGGGATATAAGGTTATTATAATAAACGTTCATTTTCAATGTATTAATCTAAACATTTAAACATAAATAACAGAACAATTTGAGTGAACATTTGTTCTGCACTAATGTACATATAACTTTAGATGCTTGCACTGCACTAATGTAAATATGCAGTTTTTTTTTGTGCATAGAGAATTATTAGGGTGTCCACCTCCATCAAATGTTGTACGAACCAATCGACTACAGTCTGACCCCCAGTGATGCTCAAACACTTTTTTTATTTAGTTACATTTAATGTTAATCTTTTTATATAAGATTACAAGAATAATGCAAAATGCGTTTGGTTTAAGTAGCTAAAATGTAATAAATGGGATACCACCTCCAACTCATTTTCAGCAAAGAAAACCCTGAACTATGTGAATATAAGTAACTACACATTTGCACTGCAGTAGTTAAAAAGGTAAATAACTTCAGACATTTGCAATTTATATTTATGTAAATATAAATAATTTGACTCATTAATGTTAAACATTTCCCTTACAGTGATCTGTAAAAATACAACATTAAACAATTATCATTAAAAGTTGTGTGTGTATGAATTTTGTTTCAATCTGTAGTCCTCTTGGCAGGTAGAAGTAAAAAAAAAAAAAAGAAAAAGAAATAAAGAAAGAAATGGTCAGCTTCTTCTCAGATGGTCCGTAACATGTTGATGTCTTTGTAGATGAGCTGGGTCATCGTCATCCTGAGCATAAATAACCTGCTACTCAAACTATGCAGCTTCCCATCGTCATGCTGATCTCTCCTGTCACTCCACCCTTACCGGAAACTGAGAAATAACCTATAGTTTGTAATATTCATAGTTATGGATATTAAGGACACAATTTACACAAACATGTAAGTAGACAGAAGGATGGATGGATAGATAAAGTGATGTCCCTGCTGAAAAATCCAGCTTAAACCAGCCTAAGCTGGTTGGCTGGTTTTAGCTGGTCGACCAGCCTGGTTTTAGAGGGGTTTTGGCCATTTCCAGGCTGGTTTCCAGCCATTTCCAGCCTGGTCTTAGCTGGTCAGGCTGGAAAACGACCAGCTTAAACCAGCTAAAACCAGCTTGACCAGCCTGGTTTAAGCTGGACATAGCTGGTTTTGGCTGGTCAAGCTGGTTTTAGCTGGTCAACTCCCAGCCTGACCAGCTAAGACCAGGCTGGAAATGGCTGGAAACCAGCCTGGAAATGGCCAAAACCCCTCTAAAACCAGGCTGGTCAACCAGCTAAAACCAGCCAACCAGCTTAGGCTGGTTTAAGCTGGATTTTTCAGCAGGGGTGTAACAGGTGTCCCATCAGCAACACACCCGTCCATATTCACTCAGATCCTGAACTCAACGAAAGAGGCCATCCACCAATGTACTCAAATGGGATTTATTTTCTGAGATAAAACAAAAATATGCAACACAGGAAAGTGCAGGATTTAACATTCGGCTCTCTCTGTAACATTCACCAATCTCTGTGTGAATCTACGGTAAGCATTTTCTTAAACTCAAAAACATAACACATATAAATTGATAGACAACATACCTGAGATAAAACAAAAATATGCAACACAGGAAAGTGCAGGATTTAACATTCGGCTCTCTCTAAAAGGGAAAAATACAAAAACTCTCTCGTTGAGATATTGTATACAACACTAAAATGCAATAGCAATGTGGCTTTTCAGTTAGCAAAACACAAATCATCTCAATCGTTCCAAAATAAACATTAGGAAATCAAAACATGAACTAGTATATTATTCACACAACATACACATTTATTTCGATCACTGAAATGATATAAAATTGTTTATATTATCCCTTCTTAATCTGTTTACAAGAGAGCGACGAGCTGCGCCTACCTGTAACATTCACAATCTCTGTGAATCTACGGTGAGCGCAAAGGGACACAATGCGAAAAATTCCTGCAATTTTTATAACCACAAGGGGGCACTCAAACCATTTCATTTATAAAGCCTAATTTTATGTTATTCAATCTAATGAATTATATCGTCTTTTCAACTCCGTTACAGATGCAGGTAATTAAAATAAACAAAAACTGGTATGAACTGTGAGAAACAGACACGGCTAGCGTTATATTGCTGTTCGTATAAATAGCATAATAATACTCACCCTTAAAATGATCAATGTAACTCGAAATGTAGAATTTTAACCTCTTCTTTGCTGTTTGGTGTGACAGCTGTCTGTTTAATTAATGATTCGATTGAAGTCATTCACTGTATTCCTAGGAAACATTCATGGATGGCCTCTTTCGTTGAGTTCAGGATCTGAGTGAATATGGACGGGTGTGTTGCTGATGGGACACCCGTTACACATCACTTCTATCTATCCATCCATCCATCCTTCTGTCTACTTTTTTCTTCTTTTTTTTTTACTTCTACCTGCCAAGAGGACTACAGATTGAAACAAAATTCATACACACACAACTTTTAATGATAATTGTTTAATGTTGTATTTTTACAGATCACTGTAAGGGAAATGTTTAACATTAATGAGTCAAATTATTTATATTTACATAAATATAAATTGCAAATGTCTGAAGTTATTTACCTTTTTAACTACTGCAGTGCAAATGTGTAGTTACTTATATTCACATAGTTCAGGGTTTTCTTTGCTGAAAATGAGTTGGAGGTGGTATCCCATTTATTACATTTTAGCTACTTAAACCAAACGCATTTTGCATTATTCTTGTAATCTTATATAAAAAGATTAACATTAAATGTAACTAAATAAAAAAGTGTTTGAGCATCACTGGGGGTCAGACTGTAGTCGATTGGTTCGTACAACATTTGATGGAGGTGGACACCCTAATAATTCTCTATGCACAAAAAAAAACTGCATATTTACATTAGTGCAGTGCAAGCATCTAAAGTTATATGTACATTAGTGCAGAACAAATGTTCACTCAAATTGTTCTGTTATTTATGTTTAAATGTTTAGATTAATACATTGAAAATGAACGTTTATTATAATAACCTTATATCCCTGCAGTGCAAGCAACCCTAAAAATTATGTACAGTATACTTGTTTATATTTGTTAAAAGAATAAATTCAAGTTCATCATTCCACATCAAATGTTATCTTCTCTTTAATCTTTTGCTCAAGCTTTTACTAATGGGCAGAAGGCAAGCCATTGTGTAAATCTGGTTGATGCTCGCTAATAGAGAGAGATGATGACTGTCCAGCTTGTGTCGCTTCACCCTGCAGATGAGACCCTCAGCCAAACGATGGAAACTGTCTCCCTCACCTAGTTTCATGTAGGATGCAAGTTGTGAACCTAAATCAGATGTAATACAAGTAGAAGTATAAATCAGGAAGAAATTAATCTGCTTTAAAAATGTATTAGGTTTTGTTTTGCATATAAATACTTTTTTTGCATATAAAAAACATTTGTTTCAGTTTGTTACTTGCCTAATAAATGACATTAGAATGTTTAGTTTTAGACAGATGGCTATATTTCTGTTCTATCAAAGTTTAGCTATATATAATTTTTTTTTATTAAAGTCCATGATAATATCGATTAAAGTCCTTTATGGTAATCCAAGGAAACACTTATAAACAGCGAGTGTAAGCTGTATCATCCTCTCTTGCACCATCTGCATACAGTGATTGCACTAGGAGTAAGCATGCAGGCTGAGCACAAACACAGAAAAGCGATCGTGCAGTCAATTAATCAGTCAACCTCTTTGCGGTTTGGTGTGACAGCTGTCTGTTTAATTAATGATTCGATTAAAGTCATTCACTGTATTCCTAGGAAACATTTATAAACAGACGAGGTTGAATCAAGCTTCTTATTCGCAGCTTCTTATTGACGCTATACGGTCCACCTTAAAAACCTATCCGGTCCACCTTAAAACCCGCGACCGGATAGCGTCAATAAGAAGCTGGATTCAGCCTCGTCCGTGCGGGCTGGGCACAAACACAGAAAAGCCATCGTGCAGTCAATTAATCAGTCTCTTGAAAAAGCAAGGACAGCTCCATATTATTACAGCAATGCGTCCATTTTGAAGAGACTGATTCATTACGGCTGGCTTGGTCCCGCTCTGATTGTAAGGCAAAGCGTGATTGGTTGGAGCGAGAACGAGCAGCGATTGGTCAGCATCACGGTGCCGGTATCTGATTGGTTTAAGCAGAAGGTGGGTGGAGTTCATCTATTTGTGGATCAGTGTTCGTCTTGACGTTAGAACTGTTTCAAAATCCACAAATGCACAGCCCGATCCACAAATGGGCAGAGAGGTACCCACAAATATCACAGTGATCTACAAATGCTTAGAGAGCAACCCACAAATACCACAGTGATCTACAAATGCACAGGACACAATTCACATATAAATGTCAGGCAAATTTGTGTTTGTAGAATAAAAAAAAATATGTGTGAGTATGTTTTTTATTTGCAAGTCTAATTTTACTTATTTGTGAATGTAATTAATGTTTGTGGAACTCTAAGATTTATTTGTGGATCTCATTGTATTTATTTGTGAATATGCTTGGTATTTGTCAAACGCTTCACATTTATTTGTGGATTGTATTATATTTGTTTGGAAATATGAAACAATTCTGGCTCCATACAAGACCAGTCTCCACAAGAACGCAAGTCCGTTCTCATCGTTCTTGGAATTGAGAAACAGCCCATGTTTTAAACAGTTCAGACAGTGACTTACTTCTTTGTTGAATGATTCAGTTGTTTGAGCAACTCATCTCACTCATTACACCTTGCTACCACCTACTGGAAGCTTTAGATTATTATTTTGAGGATTATTTTTATTTGAGAGAATCAGATTTTCATATTGAAATGCAAAAATGTACAATAAACTTCATTCTTTGAAATAAAGGAATAATTCACACACACAAATATATATTTGATCATCATTTACACACTTTAGTGCCATTTAAATCTGTATTAATTTATTTGTATTGTAGATTATTTTGGAAATGTTTACTCGCTTCTTTTCAGATTTAATACAATAATGAGTTGAAATCTTCTTTCTGTGATCATTTCTGAGTCAATTTTATAAGATTAAACATGGAATATTTTCACAATAATTTGCATGAATTAAATTCAGGATAATTAACAATAACTTAAGTTTTTACTTATTTTTATTTTCCTCCAGAGCCGTAAGTATTACATGTTTGATGAAATAATCCATTAATTTCATTGATGAGTTTTAGTGAAAGTAGATTCTCCTATTCCAAGACACTGAAAAGAGTTTTTCCCAAATGTAAAAATATTCATTAAATTAAGATAATTAAATATTTTATTCTTAATGTCTGCAAGATTTGTGTGTGTGTGTGTTCTGTGTGTGTGTTCTGTGTGTGTGTTCTGTGTGTGTGTGTGTGTGTGTGTGGTTTGTCTTGGTCAGGCATCTCAGCTGAGACCTGTCCACCATGGGTGACCCTACCGGTAGCTGTGAAGTACCAGTGGCGTAGCTTTCAGCATCACTGATGCACACAAGCCCTCACAGCACGTCAAGCTGCAAACCATGTGAGGGACCCTAACCTACCCAAACTCAACAGCCAACACTAACAACCACTAATGTGCCAAAAACCACTCAGAGGAGACCAGCAACACGCAAGAAACCACCTGGACAACCTTGCTAAACGTATGTCAACATCCAAAAGAACCCAACATCCCAAGAGCCGAATATCAACAGCACTGACAATCACCAAAACATCCAGCAATGTGATGAAAACTTGAATGAGAAGTAAAATATGATGTATTGCAAACTTATTCTATAACTATATACAATTTGTACAATATGTACATACGTGCCCTTGATCCTCCATCTGGCACTAGGATGGCTCAGTGCCTGGGCTTCTTTCTTCGGGGCTCCTTAGGCAGCGGCTCTTTGCTGATGTCCACCATGATTTGAGGAGCGAGGCTGGACTCGGATCTGCTCTCCGTGATGAACACACGTCCATCAGGCTGCTCGGTCTCCAGCAGTGCAGGCCGGTCCAGCTTCTCCCACAGCCGCTGCTTGATCTCGAGGCCCTGCTGGATGGTGTAGCGGCCACGGCGCTTCTTCGTGGCGGAGTCCATCACACTGCGGTAGATGTGCTGATAGTCCTGCACACTCCGGCCGTGGATGGAGTGCGGCTCCTCCTGCGGACACTCACCCACTGAGGAGACTGAGGCTGCGGGACGAAGGACAGGAAGGACAGCTGCGTTCCTCAGGTATCGCTCCTCCACAGAAGTGTCTGACATGCAGCTGAAAGTGTCCGGCCTGGCCGCCGCTGCGCCTTCCTCAACTGAAGAGACGCGCTCCAGCAAGAAGTCCTTCAGGTGACCAGGGAGAGCTCTGGTCCTTCTTGAGCGCCGCAGAGTCATCACGAACAACTGCAAAACAACTTTCCAAAGTAGACAAACTGATAAAAGTTAGCCAACGGGAGGTTTGTTGAGAGTTTTGTAGCGATGATCAGGATTAACAACTAGACAGTTGTGTGAATTTGTAAACCAACTCAAGTTGCCGTGGTGACAGAATGACGAGGGTCATTTAAATGTACACAATAATTGACATCAGCATTAAGTCAATTAGAGCAGCATCAGCCGTGTGTTTGTACAGTGCAGTTTTTGTTAATTTGCTATTTAATTTGGTATTAAATACTAAAATAATTCTAAGGAATAATATAGAGGGCCTATTCACCTAAATAAATTAGCATTTTCCCCGTTTTTCTTTATTAGGATATTTTAACTTTTGAACTTGAAAAAATCTTCATACGTCTCATACATTTAATCAAAACAGTTTTATTAAACAGATATAGGTGCAACCAGCTCAATAATACATGCAAATAAGTCAATATTACAATACCTATATTGAGACAGAATTTATTTATATTTATTTTCGAATATTTTTGTAAAACATTAATAATGTAAACAGTTTGATTTTGTTTTTTTCTGTATATTTGGTGAAAATGTATTTTTGTACCAATCTGTACTAAGAGCGTGAACCAATGAGTGTGTTCTCCAGAATTGATTGATGGGCTACGCTGGCCAATAAGAAGAGAGCACGGGAAAAGTACTGTTCTGTCGCCGAGAAAGAAAATAAAACCGAATATAACCAGTTGACCGTCGTTTAGCGAGGCTAGCGTGACTGTTACCGTGTTAGTTATCTCATAGCTCTGTTTGTGTTGTGGACCAGAGTTTTTATGTTATACAGAAGATGGACGACTACATTAGGCTACTATCGCGGTGGGCGGGGAATCTTTTGATTGATAGCTGAGCGTCGTTCTACTGCAAACGTATTTCCAGGTGAATTCTCTGTGCTTGTATATTTTGATAATCTTCAGCTCCTGATATAAATTAAAAGTGTCATCAAGGCATGGATAGTTTTTGCCGCGGGGACCTTTCGATGGTCGTTGCTGAAACTTAAGGATTCGTTAGTAACGTGAGTGCCATTTTTCGTGAAACTATTGCTTTATATGTGCATCAACGATACTGGGCTCCAAAAAATAACAAACACACGTATAAGAGTAACATATGTGCCTTATGAGTTGTAAAACTTTGACTGTTTGGGACTATTTGAACACTATTTGTTTGAATCTTTTCATTTTAATCGGCATGAATCCTTCAAAAGAACCGAATGACAATTTGATTCCGAGAATTGTGATTCATGGGATTGTTGAGAGATTTTGGTTTTATTATTCCTGTATTTGTGGTAAATCCCAATTTATGACTAATTTATGTGCACACAAGTTGTCTAGAAAAAAGTGCTAATTGTAAAGTAAAACATTTAAAGTATTGTTCTATTGTTGTGAGGTTAAAACTAAACCTTTCTTAGATAAAAGAAGGGACACAGTTTAGTTTTAATTTAGGAAACTCTTATTTATTTCCATTCCACACAACTTTTTGTTTTCTGTTATTATTATTTTTTTTGTTTTTCATAACACAATTGTGCTTGTGGTAGAGTGTTGAATCTTTTTCTTTTAATATTATTTATTTAAATCTCAGCTTCTAATAAATACTTTAAATAATCAGCAACATATTTGCTGGTATTTATTTGTACTCTGCAGCATAAGGATACATTTTATGGGCACCTCTTTATTTTATTTTAGGATTTTTCTGCATTAATAGCAACTATACTTAAACATTCAGTATATTTCTCCATCCAAGATCTGGGATATCAGGTTCCTGTGTGCTATTGAACCCCTAAAGATGTCAAAAGAGGGTTACATAGGCTACCCATAAAAGTATGTGTGTTTAATCTGTAGTACATTGAGTGAGATTGTGTTTTTCTTATCAGATACAGGATGTTTTTATGGATTATGTTATTACAAATTGTTCACTCAGTGGTAACATTATTCATAGTTTATTGATTCTGTCTTTTTTATTTTATTTGTGTAAAATTATTATGTGATCCATGCATAATTTGTCATTTGATAAAGGAATCACAACTTGCTTGTGACTCGTACCCTTTTAACCCAAAATATTTGCTTAAGTGTTTTTATAATGATTTCTTTTTAATTTGACATTTCTTTTAATATTTTGGTTTGATGATATATTTATGATGCTGATAACAATAAATGGACTTTATTTACAATAATAATCCCATTTAAATACAGCTGTGGCAAAAAAAAAAACAAAACAAAAAAAAAACCAAAAGACTAAGGTTAAGAGTCTCCGTTTCTCTAGAATGGGTTTGAGTAAAATGTTAATATGCGTTTTATTCTATAGTCTGATGACATTTCCTCAAAACTTCTAATAAAACTATTGTCATTTAGAGCTTTTTTTTTCAGGAAATGTCAACTGTCAGAAAAAGTAATTGTGACTGAAAATCAAGGTTGGTAAATTGATTACTTAACTCCTCTAAAGCTGAAACATTAGTATTGTGTAAAATGAACATGTCTGAAATCTTAATACCTTGTTATTTTAAGCAAAAAAAAGAAAAGTTTCAAGTCCACATGAAACGGAAGCTGCAACTGTTTTGTTTTTTTCATATTGTGACACAGTTCATAGAGAAACAGAATATTAAATGAGAAAACAGTGGGCTTGTTTTTTTTACTGCCAGTTGATTAGATGTAGTAAAGTATGCATTTATTCAGAAAGATCAGAAATGGTTTTAGAAAAGTTATTACAGTCTAACAGACACCTCCTGCTCACTATTTCTGTGTGTTGTCAAAACTGACAGTTGTCAGAGTGTGGTTAACCTCGCTCAATACCTCAAAATCACATAATCTGAAAATTAAACAAAAAAAAAAAACAGGAAGTGCATTTTCAGATTTTAATTTTAGATTACAAGAGCAAACTGTTTTCTTTTTTAATGACATGCACAGATGAATTGTTCATCACAAAACTGGCAATGTGAGCTAACAAAGTCATATGGTTAGTTTTGATTTTATTTGTACTTGTAAATGTACTTTCTATTTTAAAAAAAGTCAGCAATGATTTACAAAATAAAACAAAAAATAATGAATAATTACCAGGGAAAATGTCCACTATCTAAAATGATTAAATCACCAGAATACATTACTAAAAAAGAATAAAATAAAACAATATTCTTCAATATTCAACATCTACCAGTCATCTACAGTAAGAGTGTAGAGTACATAGTGAAGAGACGTCTCTTCTGCTTACCAAACCTGCATTTGCTCCAAAAACACAGCAAAAACAGTCAGATTATTAGTTTTATCAATATTTATTAATATTTTAGTTGTTTTTTTAATGATTCTTTGATGATTAAAAAGATCCAAATACCAGCATTTATCTAAAATAAAAAGCTTTTGTAACATTCTATTATAATATTCAATGGCATGGAGGGAGTATAATTTTTTTCCCTTTTGAGTCAAAGAACTTTTTAAAAGTAATAGTTTTATCAATCAAGGAAACTTTAAATGGAACAAAAGTGAAGATAAAGTCATTTATAATGTCTCACATTTTTAATTCCGATAAATGCAGTTCTTCTGAAATTTCTAGTCATCAAATAAAGCTGAAAAATCTCCTCCCTGTATATCTGTCCGCTTTGCCCACCAGGATGTAGATGTCTGTCTGATGGACTGAAATCTCACCTGAAAGGAGCAGAGGAACAAGATGCTAAAATACTTAGAAATAGAAATGAATTCATGTGCAAAATATTGACTATTGTGACCTCAATTCAGATTAGTACTGTAATTTGCCCTCATGTTACTGTGCATGTCATGAAAATGTGTTTCTAAGGCTAAAGGAATAGTTCACCCAAAAATGAAAATCACCCCATAAACATTCATATACCCTGAGGCTGGCTTCACATTTTGGGGTAATTTTCATTTTTGGGTCAACTATTCCTTTAAGCTAATTTTGTCAATATGGTATCAGAAAATGAGCAACTGTGATGATTGTAATGTGTTTTGTATCTGCTGTGTAGTCTGTTGTCCAGCAGAGGGTTCCAGAAACTGTGGGGTGGTTTCTGAAAGTTGTCTGTTGCTGTTAAGATGGCCAGCCATTCTGGATCAAAGTCAAGCTTCTCGCAGGAGCTTCCTCCACAATCTGCAATGACAAAACAACTGGATCTACTTCTGCATCTAAAGCACATACTAAAACATGCTGGATGACGGAAACAGCAGGATCATTACCTGAAGGAAGACATTCGTCAAGTGAGAGAAACTTGCTGATCTTCAGGGCAGCATTATTCATTATTCTCAGCCTGAATGGACAAACAGCTTATTGGTATTCATTTTAAACTGATATCTACATTTTATTCTGAGCCTTTTTCACACATTTCATGTCTGAAGTCTTTAACTGTAAGAGATATAAAATCAGTTTATATAAATCAAAAAATAATGAAAATATGCAAACTGTTTGCAAGTAAATCGTTTTCTTTTTGTTAAAAATAACTTTTATGACACTAAATTTCAAATATGGATGAAAAATGTCCCACAGACATACGTTGTAACCGTTATAGTGTACCTGTTACAATTAATATGCGAATAACTGATATATTTCTGTTTAACGGAAAGAAGATTTTAACACATTTCTATACATAATAGTTTTAATAACCTAATTCTAATAACTGATTTCTTTCATCTTTGCCATGATGACGGTACATAATATTTTACTAGATATTTTTCAAGATACTAGTATTCAGCCTAAAGTGCAATTTAAAGGTTTATTTATAGGTTAATTAGGCAAGTTAGAGTAATTAGGCAAGTCACTGTAACAGTGGTTTGGTCTGTAGCCAATAGAAAAAAAAATATTGCTAAAGAGGGCTAATAATATTAACCTTAAAATGTTTTTTACAAAAATAACTGCTTTAGATTATTCTAGCCGAATAAACATCAAGCATCATTTAGGAAATATCTGAAAACAAATTCACAGGAGGGATATATATATATATATATATATATATATATATATATATTACAATAAATGCCATGTAGTAGGCTATGTGTGAAACAGGCTTAATCCAAAATTAACCAAAATCTTCTATTTGTCAAAAGCACAGAATGATGGTGAATGAGGAGCCACAGTGCTGCATCAGAGTTGAGTTGAGTGCAGGTGAGCAGAGATCCAGTATCTGGACTGCAGGTGAAGCTCAGCAGCAGCAGCAGGGCCTCCCAAAGTACTGCTCTCCACTTCCTGTCTGAGGAACTTCTTCCTGTGCAAAAGAGCATTTGTGTTGCTGTACTGATAAATGCCTCATGAACAATCATGCACCAGGAAGATGTCTTTGGGCATCTACACCTGAAGAAATTCAGTGAGAATGTTTTTATTATTATTATTTCATTCGAGAGGAATCTGATGTGTTAAATATATAATAATAACTAATAGTAGTAGTAATATAGTAATAGTAATATCTAGTTCAATAATAATTTCTAAATGAAAACTAAACTCAGATTTTATGCTCATGGCCACTCAGAGATTTGAGAATGCACATGTTGTAAATTAGGTCAAATTTACTTTTTTTTTAATTTAAAATGAAAAAAGTACTGAGAATTGCATAAAACATTACCTTAAAAGCCACAAGAGATCTTTTGTGTGTCTACTTTCTGAATGAATCCATGTTTTAAACAGTTCAGACAGTGATTTACTTCTTTGTTGAATGATTCAGTTGTTTGAGCAAATCATCTCACTCATTAGACATTAGGTGCGTTCGACTTAATGCAGCGCTGCACAGATCGATCGAAAATCTGTCTTAAAGCGATGCATGCCGGTTAGAAATTTTGGCCAGATTGACGCTGCGCCGACACCATGTGACTGTCACATGTGTCATAAAAGTACCGCGACAGCGCTCCGAGATCAGACGCGCAGCATCCGAAAAGCACCTGCTGGAGCTAAGATGACGACACCAATATAACACGATTGGACAAATTCCGCCTCACAAATTTCAAAACAAACAATTAACTGTTAATACCCTCTCTATCTTGTATATCATCTATCATGCTTATTAAAAGACTACAAATATTTTACTGCAGCATCATCTTTTGTAAAATAATTTGTTCATAATAACTAGATTGTTTGCACAGGTTTATTCTGCCTTTTTTACAGACTACTGTATTCAGCTCCATAAACAATTTAAATTATATATTTTAGTAAATAACCTAAATATTAACTCAAATAAGTCTTACAGACTTGTAATAAAATGATTATCATCATTGATCCTGACACCCCTATGAAGATTTCGTAACAAATTAAGTAAAAAAAATATTTAATTAAATATAAAAATATATGATTATAAAATATTTTATTTCCTGTTAAGCCGATTATGCAGAAATGTTAAAAGTGTCATTGATGTACCTGCTCTTTCTGGGAAACTTCTAAGTGTAGCTCATTTTTTTTTGGTCCTTTTGTTCAATCTTTTTGGATTAAAGTGCTTTTTAAAAATTCTTTTATCATCCAAATAATCTTAATCATTGTTTAAGACTTAATCAAAACACCTTGTTTTGCGTTTTACACTAATATATATTGGAAAGTTTGATATCTATAAACGTAAATATGTAAACCTCTTTTAGCATATTCAAACAAGCACTGGAACAGTATTAACATACCATTCAACACCTTGTAGCCCAAAGATTGATGCTTAAACTCCAAGAGTTTACTTATATTTAATTCATAATTCCCTTGTTTAAAATGAACTATAGTTTGTAGAGACTGTATTCTGTTTTTTTTTTTTTTTGTACTGTAAATCTTTTGTTATTGCAATAAATAAACAAACAAATAAATCACGCCATGTGATCGGTCATCATGACAGCAGCAACTTTGAGCCCCGAAGTGTCCGGCTTGACTTCTCCGTTTTCAACTCCGCCCCCGCCTGCGCTCGACTAATTTCGTTGATTGCCGGCTGTAACCATACTTCATGTCGAACGCACCTATTACTACCACCTACTGGAAGCTTTAGATTCTTATTTTGAGGATTATTTTCATTTGAGAAAATCTGATTTTTACAGTGTTCCCCTACCATTATATAAGGGGGCGCCCCGCCCTCCCAATGGCTTTCCCTGCCCCCCCTGAAGTCAAGTTAATTATATTTTATATACAGCGCCAGATCACGACTTCTTTTAATAAACAAGCTAATATGTTATTTACACAAAGGCATGTGATTTCTGTCTCTACATGGTCGCGCGATTACAAATTACTGCTCTCTGAATCGCGCACAGTGGAGTTTCACACAGACCCTCTATGCTGTATGGGAATGAGAGTGCGCACGCCACATCTGACAGGACCGAAGGCGCAAGTGCGCTCCTGTATATTAGGTCTACGCATAGCCTACAAGCAGCCACAACACAGGTAAATGATGTGTGGGGGCGGTCAATGAGCTTGCGTCACACAGCTAAAATATATACAGATGCGATGGGACCTCTGTTTAGTTTGTTGACACGAATCGCGTGAGTTATGCTCTTTAATGCAGGTGCAGCTATTGTATTTCCACTGTTTTGAGCTGCTGTGACGCGTTCGCCGCTATCTAGCATCTCATCCAAACTTGACCTCTCCCGGAAGCACCGCAAGTCTTCCGCATATTTTTACCGGCCCCGGGATCCCCAAAAATTTGTTCAAATATTCAGAATCATGGCGACAAGAGTGAATGAACAGATTGCGAGAGGCACAGTGATGGTCTAAACCATGGGTGCTCAACCCTGTTCCTGGCGATTGACCTTCCAGCTGATTTCAGCTCCAACCCTGATCAAACACACCTGAACCAATTATTTAGAACGTGAGGAGCACTTGATAATTACAGGCAGGTGTGTTTGATAAGGGCTGCCACTGAAAACTGCAGGTAGGTTGATCGCCAGGAATAGGGTTGAGCACCCCTGGTCTAAACATTACATTTCTTAGGTTAAATGAATAGAGCAGTAAAGATATCGCGAGTGCAAATCCCTCTCTCTCATTGAGGGATCTGCGGCCAATAGTTGTAGACGAGCTAAATATTTGAATGGTCTTGCATGTATTTAGGCCTTTTTACAGATAACAACTGAAAGTTCTGTTTTGACAATATTGCAAGTTCACTAAAAGCTGGCTGGAATTATTAGATGAATAAAACTTTATTTTTTAACATGAATATTTAATAATATAAATTCTTGTAATACACTCATTGCTATAAACAGTAGTTTACAGGCCTATTTCCTTTTAGTAAAGGAGTATTAGATTTATAGGTGTCCATTTTACCTTCTTATGCATCAAATGTGAGCTCCAAACTTGTTCTTGATTGAGACATGTTGAATTCTTCTTTCATCATTTGCAATATTTCCATACTGCACTTTAATTTTTCATAACAATTTTTGGTCACACTTTACAATATGGTTCATTCGTTAATGTTAGTTAATGCATTTACTAACATGAACAAACAATGAGCAATGCACTTACTACAGCATTTGTTCATGTTAGTTAACGTTAGGTAATGAAAATACAGTTGTTCATTGTTAGTTCATGTTAATTCACGGTGCATTAACTAATGTTAACAAGCATGAACTTGGATGTTAATAATGCATTAGTGAATGTTGAATTATGATTAACAAATGCTGTACAAGTGTTGTTTATGATTAGTTCATGTTAGTAAATGCATTAACTAATGAACCTTATTGTAAAGTGTTACCCAATTTTTATATCTGTGTTATTTTACGGCAGTTAATTCCACTGTGGCAACCCCTGATAAATAAGGGACTAAGCCAGAGTAAAATGGATGAATTATTTTTTGTAAAGCTGCTTCTGGCCATAACACGAGACGTGTTTAAGGTATTACATACAGCATTCTTGATTTATTCTAAAGCAAGATCTTCTCTTAATGTTTATACTTAGAGGGAAAATGTGCTCAATGCATTATAAAGCTTGAGGCATTAGAATCGGTACTCTGTATCAGCCGATCACCATGACATGGAATCGGTACTCAGTATCGGCTGCAAAACTCCTGATCAGGTACATCCCTAGCTTTGACCCAACTTGACTGTAAGAGCAGCAATATTCCCCCTGGCTGTACAAGACTGATCTTGGTAAGTCAGTAAATACACCCTTAGCAAAAAGAAGTATACTAAAGTAAAGGTCAAGTATAAAAGTTTACTTTATTTAGTAAGTAAATAAGCCCATTAAGATACACTGCAGTGACAAAAGCTGCACACTTTGTGGATAAAAAAGATATAAAAATAAATGTTAATTTTTAGCTTGTACAGTTGTACAGTTCAAATAATTGTTCAGTTTTTTTACTGCTGTCATTTTTAAATAAACAAATTAACATCATAACTCCTTGTGTCGGTGTCAGTCTGAACAGCCGCGCCATGCCGCACCATCCCCCCCACCCCCCCTCCAAAAAAAAAAACTGTAAACCTAGGGGAAACACTGTTTCATATTAAAATGCAAAAAAAGTACAATAAACTTCATTCGTTGAAATAAAGGGATAATTCACAGACACAAAATATATTTGATCATCATTTACACACTTTAGTGCCATTTAAATCTGTATTAATTTCTTTGTATTGTAGATTATTTTGGAAATGTTTACTCGCTTCTTTTCAGATTTAATACAATAATGAGTTGTAATACGTAATGAAATAATCCATTAATTTCATTGATGTGTTTTAGTGAAAGTAGATTCTCCCATTCCAAGACACTGAAAAAAGTTTTTCACAAAATGAAAAATATTATTTAAATTAAGGTAATTAATAAATATTTCACCAATACATATTTAATTCTTAATGTCTCCAAGATTTGTGTGTGTGTGTTATATTCCAGAGATAATAGCTTGCGTTGGTCTACATAAGCAGTCATTTTGATGTTTCTTCTGGTCATTCAGGTGTCATCTTCTGTCTGGAGCATCAGGCCAATCTTCTGCTGTCCAGAATCAGGTGGTTTGTCTTGGTCGGGCATCTCAGCTGAGACCTGTCCACCATGGGTGACCCTACCGGTAGCTGTGAAGTACCAGTGGCGTAGCTCTCAGCATCACTGATGCACACAAGCACACACAGCACGTCAAGCTGCAAACTGTGTGAGGGACCCTAACCTACCCTAACTCAACAGCCAACACTAACAACCACTAATGTGCCAAAACCACTCAGAGGAGACCAGCAACACGCAAGAAACCACCTGGACAACCTTGCTAAACGCATGTCAACATGCAAAAGAACCCAACAACCCAAGAGCGGAATATCAACAGCACTGACAATCACCAAAACATCCAGCAATGTGATGAAAACTTGAATGAAATGTAAAATTTGATGTATTGCAAACTTATTCTATAGCTATATTCAATATATACAATATGTACATACGTGCCCTTGATCCTCCATCTGGCACTAGGATGGCTCAGTGCCTGGGTTTCTTTCTTCGGGGCTCCTTGGGCAGCGGCTCTTTGCTGATGTCCACCATGATTTGAGGAGCGAAGCTGGACTCGGATCTGCTCTCCGTGATGAACACACGTCCATCAGGCTACTCGGTCTCCAGCAGTGCAGGCCGGTCCAGCTTCTCCCACAGCCGCTGCTTGATCTCGAGGCCCTGCTGGATGGTGTAGCGGCCATGGCACTTCTTCGTGGCGGAGTCCATCACACTGCGGTAGATGTGCTGATAGTCCTGCACACTTCGGCCGTGGATGGAGAGCAGCTCCTCCTGCGGACACTCACCCACTGAGGAGACTGAGGCTGCGGGACGAAGAACAGGAAGGGCAGCCGCGTTCCTCAGGTGTCGCTCCTCCACAGAAGTGTCTGACATGCAGCTGGAGGTGTCCGGCCTGGCCGCGGCTGCACCCTCCTCAACTCAAGAGACGCGCTCCAGCAAGAAGTCCTTCAGGTGAGCGGGGAGAGCTGTGGTCCTTCTTGAGCGCCGCAGAGTCATCAAGAACAACTGCAAAACAACTTTCCAAAGTAGACAAACTGATGAAAGTTAGCCAACGGGAGGTTTGTTGAGAGTTTTCAGATTTAATACATTAATGAGTTAAAATCTTCTTTCTGTGATCATTTCTGAGTCAATTTTATAAGATTAAACATGAAATATTTTCACAATAATTTGCATTAATTAAATTCAGGATAATTAACAATAACTTAAGTTTTTACTTATTTTTATTTTCCTCCAGAGCCGTAAGTATTACATGTTTGATGAAATAATCCATTAATTTCATTAATGAGTTTTAGTGAAAGTAGATTCTCCCATTCTAAGACACTGAAAAGAGTTTTTCCCAAATGTAAAAATATTCATTAAATTAAGATAATTAAATATTTCATTCTTAATGTCTGCAAGGTTTGTGTGTGTGTGTGTGTGTGTGTGTGTGTGTGTGTGTGTGTGTGTGTGTGTGTGTGTGTGTGTGTTATATTCCAGAGAAGAGCTAATGGCTTGCGTTGGTCTACATAAGCAGTCATTTTGATGTTTTTTTGGTCATTCAGGTGTCATCTTCTGTCTGGAGCATCAGGCCAATCTTCTGCTGTCCAGAATCAAGTGGTTTGTCTTGGTCGGGCATCTCAGCTGAGCCCTATCCACTATGGGTGACCCTACTGGTAGCTGTGAAGTACCAGTGGCGTAGCTCTCAGCATCACTGATGCACACAAGCCCTCACAGCACGTCAAGCTGCAAACTGTGTGAGGGACCCTAACCTACCCTAACTCAACAGCCAACACTAACAACCACTAATGTGCCAAAAACCACTCAGAGGAGACCAGCAACACGCAAGAAACCACCTGGACAACCTTGCTAAACGCATGTCAACATCCAAAAGAACCCAACAACCCAAGAGCGGAATATCAACAGCACTGACAATCACCAAAACATCCAGCAATGTGATAAAAACTTGAATGAAATGTAAAATTTGATGTATTGCAAACTTATTCTATAACTATATTCAATATATACAATATGTACATACGTGCCCTTGATCCTCCATCTGGCACTAGGATGGCTCAGTGCCTGGGCTTCTTTCTTCGGGGTTTCTTAGGCAGCGGCTCTTTGCTGATGTCCACCATGATTTGAGGAGCGAGGCTGGACTCGGATCTGCTCTCCGTGATGAACACACGTCCATCAGGCTGCTCGGTCTCCAGCAGTGCAGGTCGGTCCAGCTTCTCCCACAGCCGCTGCTTGATCTCGAGGCCCTGCTGGATGGTGAAGCGGCCACGGCGCTTCTTCGTGGTGGAGTCCATCACACTGCGGTAGATGTGCTGATAGTCCTGCACACTTCGGCCGTGGATGGAGAGCGGCTCCTCCTGCGGACACTCACCCACTGAGGAGACTGAGACTGCGGGACGAAGGACAGGAAGGGCAGCTGCGTTCCTCAGGTGTCGCTCCTCCACAGAAGTGTCTGACATGCAGCTGGAGGTGTCCGGCCTGGCTGCCGCTGCGCCCTCCTCAACTAAAAAGACGCGCTCCAGCAAGAAGTCCTTCAGGTGAGCAGGGAGAGCTCTGGTCCTTCTTGAGCGCCGCAGAGTCATCAAGAACAACTGCAAAACAACTTTCCAAAGTAGACAAACTGATGAAAGTTAGCCAACAGGAGGTTTGTTGAGAGTTTTCAGATTTAATACATTAATAAGTTAAAATCTTCTTTCTGTGATCATTTCTGAGTCAATTTTATAAGATTAAACATGAAATTTTCACAATAATTTGCATGAATTAAATTCAGGATAATTAACAATAACTTAAGTTTTTACTTATTTTTATTTTCCCCCAGAGCCGTAAGTATTACATGTTTGATGAAATAATCCATTAATTTCATTGATGAGTTTTAGTGAAAGTAGATTCT
The DNA here is from genome assembly GCA_903798195.1 of Danio kyathit. Lineage (NCBI taxonomy): Eukaryota > Metazoa > Chordata > Actinopteri > Cypriniformes > Danionidae > Danio > Danio kyathit. The sequence continues at coordinate 21,191,331 of LR812530.1, read as the reverse complement.
CCCATTCTAAGACACTGAAAAGAGTTTTTCCCAAATGTAAAAATATTCATTAAATTAAGATAATTAAATATTTAATTCTTAATGTCTGCAAGGTTTGTGTGTGTGTGTGTGTGTGTGTGTGTGTGTGTGTGTGTGTGTTATATTCCAGAGAAGAGCTAATAGCTTGCGTTGGTCTACATAAGCAGTCATTTTGATGTTTCTTTTGGTCATTCAGGTGTCATCTTCTGTCTGGAGCATCAGGCCAATCTTCTGCTGTCCAGAATCAAGTGGTTTGTCTTGGTCGGGCATCTCAGCTGAGACCTATCCACTATGGGTGACCCTACCGGTAGCTGTGAAGTACCAGTGGCGTAGCTCTCAGCATCACTGATGCACACAAGCACACACAGCACGTCAAGCTGCAAACTGTGTGAGGGACCCTAACCTACCCTAACTCAACAGCCAACACTAACAACCAATAATGTGCCAAAAACCACTCAGAGGAGACCAGCAACACGCAAGAAACCACCTGGACAACCTTGCTAAACGCATGTCAACATCCAAAAGAACCCAACATCCCAAGAGCGGAATATCAACAGCACTGACAATCACCAAAACATCCAGCAATGTGATAAAAACTTGAATGAGAAGTAAAATTTGATGTATTGCAAACTTATTCTATAACTATATTCAATATATACAATATGTACATACGTGCCCTTGATCCTCCATCTGGCACTAGGATGGCTCAGTGCCTGGGCTTCTTTCTTCGGGGTTCCTTAGGCAGTGGCTCTTTGCTAATGTCCACCATGATTTGAGGAGCGAGGCTGGACTCGGATCTGCTCTCCGTGATGAACACACGTCCATCAGGCTGCTCGGTCTCCAGCAGTGCAGGCCGGTCCAGCTTCTCCCACAGCCGCTGCTTGATCTCGAGGCCCTGCTGGATGGTGAAGCGGCCACGGCGCTTCTTTGTGGTGGAGTCCATCACACTGCGGTAGATGTGCTGATAGTCCTGCACACTTCGGCCGTGGATGGAGAGCGGCTCCTCCTGCGGACACTCACCCACTGAGGAGACTGAGGCTGCGGGACAAAGGACAGGAAGGGCAGCCGCGTTCCTCAGGTGTCGCTCCTCCACAGAAGTGTCTGACATGCAGCTGAAGGTGTCCGGCCTGGCCGCCGCTGCGCCCTCCTCAACTGAAAAGACGCGCTCCAGCATGAAGTCCTTCAGGTGAGCGGGGAGAGCTCTGGTCCTTCTTGAGCGCCGCAGAGTCATCAAGAACAACTGCAAAACAACTTTCCAAAGTAGACAAACTGATGAAAGTTAGCCAACGGGAGGTTTGTTGAGAGTTTTCAGATTTAATACATTAATAAGTTAAAATCTTCTTTCTGTGATCATTTCTGAGTCAATTTTATAAGATTAAACATGAAATTTTCACAATAATTTGCATGAATTAAATTCAGGATAATTAACAATAACTTAAGTTTTTACTTATTTTTATTTTCCTCCAGAGCCGTAAGTATTACATGTTTGATGAAATAATCCATTAATTTCATTGATGAGTTTTAGTGAAAGTAGATTCTCCCATTCTAAGACACTGAAAAGAGTTTTTCCCAAATGTAAAAATATTCATTAAATTAAGATAATTAAATATTTTATTCTTAATGTCTGCAAGATTTGTGTGTGTGTGTGTGTGTGCGTGTGTGTGTGTGTGTGTGTGTGTTATATTCCAGAGAAGAGCTAATGGCTTGCGTTGGTCTACATAAGCAGTCATTTTGATGTTTCTTCTGGTCATTCAGGTGTCATCTTCTGTCTGGAGCATCAGGCCCCAATCTTCTGCTGTCCAGAATCAGGTGGTTTGTCTTGGTCGGGCATCTCAGCTGAGACCTGTCCACCATGGGTGACCCTACCGGTAGCTGTGAAGTACCAGTGGCGTAGCTCTCAGCATCACTGATGCACACAAGCACACACAGCACGTCAAGCTGCAAACCGTATGAGGGACCCTAACCTACCCTAACTCAACAGCCAACACTAACAACCACTAATGTGCCAAAAACCACTCAGAGGAGACCAGCAACACGCAAGAAACCACCTGGACAACCTTGCTAAACGCATGTCAACATCCAAAAGAACCCAACATCCCAAAAGCCGAATATCAACAGCACTGACAATCACCAAAACATCCAGCAATGTGATAAAAACTTGAATAAAATGTAAAATTTGATGTATTGCAAACTTATTCTATAACTATATTCAATATATACAATATGTACATACGTGCCCTTGATCCTCCATCTGGCACTAGGATGGCTCAGTGCCTGGGTTTCTTTCTTCGGGGCTCCTTAGGCAGTGGCTCTTTGCTGATGTCCACCATGATTTGAGGAGCGAGGCTGGACTCGGATCTGCTCTCCGTGATGAACACACGTCCATCAGGCTACTCGGTCTCCAGCAGTGCAGGCCGGTCCAGCTTCTCCCACAGCCGCTGCTTGATCTCGAGGCCCTGCTGGATGGTGTAGTGGCCACGACGCTTCTTCGTGGTGGAGTCCATCACACTGCGGTAGATGTGCTGATAGTCCTGCACACTTCGGCCGTGGATGGAGAGCGGCTCCTCCTGCGGACACTCACCCACTGAGGAGACTGAGGCTGCGGGACGAAGGACAGGAAGGGCAGCCGCGTTCCTCAGGTGTCGCTCCTCCACAGAAGTGTCTGACATGCAGCTGAAGGTGTCCGGCCTGGCCGCCGCTGCGCCCTCCTCAACTGAAAAGACGCGCTCCAGCAAGAAGTCCTTCAGGTGAGCAGGGAGAGCTCTGGTCCTTCTTGAGCGCCGCAGAGTCATCAAGAACAACTGCAAAACAACTTTCCAAAGTAGACAAACTGATGAAAGTTAGCCAACGGGAGGTTTGTTGAGAGTTTTCAGATTTAATACATTAATGAGTTGAAATCTTCTTTCTGTGATCATTTCTGAATCAATTTTATAAGATTAAACATGAAATATTTTCACAATAATTTGCATGAATTAAATTCAGGATAATTAACAATAACTTAAGTTTTTACTTATTTTTATTTTCCCCCAGGGCTGTAAGTATTACATGTTTGATAAAATAATCCATTAATTTCATTGATGAGTTTTAGTGAAAGTAGATTCTCCCATTCCAAGACACTGAAAAGAGTTTTTCCCAAATTTAAAAATATTCATTAAATTAAGATAATTAAATATTTCATTCTTAATGTCTGCAAGATTTGTGTGTGTGTGTGTGTGTGTGTGTGCGTGCGTGCGTGCGTGCGTGCTTGCGTGCGTGTGTGTGTGTGTGTGTGTTATATTCCAGAGAAGAGCTAATGGCTTGCGTTGGTCTACATAAGCAGTCATTTTGATGTTTCTTCTGGTCATTCAGGTGTCATCTTCTGTCTGGAGCATCAGGCCCCAATCTTCTGCTGTCCAGAATCAGGTGGTTTGTCTTGGTCGGGCATCTCAGCTGAGACCTGTCCACCATGGGTGACCCTACCGGTAGCTGTGAAGTACCAGTGGCGTAGCTCTCAGCATCACTGATGCGCACAAGCCCTCACAGCACGTCAAGCTGCAAACCGTATGAGGGACCCTAACCTACCCTAACTCAACAGCCAACACTAACAACCACTAATGTGCCCAAAAAACACTCAGAGGAGACCAGCAACACGCAAGAAACCACCTAGACAACCTTGCTAAACGCATGTCAACATCCAAAAGAACCCAACATCCCAAAAGCCGAATATCAACAGCACTGACAATCACCAAAACATCCAGCAATGTGATAAAAACTTGAAGGAAATGTAAAATCTGATGTATTGCAAGTTAAGTTATTCTATAACTATATTCAATATATACAATATGTACATACGTGCCCTTGATCCTCCATCTGGCACTAGGATGGCTCAGTGCCTGGGTTTCTTTCTTCGGGGCTCCTTGGGCAGCAGCTCTTTGCTGATGTCCACCATGATTTGAGGAGCGAGGCTGGACTCGGATCTGCTCTCCGTGATGAACACACGTCCATCAGGCTACTCGGTCTCCAGCAGTGCAGGCCGGTCCAGCTTCTCCCACAGCTGCTGCTTGATCTCGAGGCCCTGCTGGATGGTGTAGCGGCCACGGCGCTTCTTCGTGGTTAAGTCCATCACACTGCGGTAGATGTGCTGATAGTCCTGCACACTCCGGCCATGGTTGGAGAGTGGCTCCTCCTGCGGACACTCACCCACTGAGGAGACTGAGGCTGCGGGACGAAGGACAGCCGCGTTCCTCAGGTGTCGCTGCTCTACAGAAGTGTCTGACATGCAGCTGAAAGTGTCCGGCCTGGCAGCTGCTGCACCCTCCTCAACTGAAGAGACGCGCTCCAGCAAGAAGTCCTTCAGGTGACCAGGGAGAGCTCTGGTCCTTCTTGAGCGCCGCAGAGTCATCACGAACAACTGCAAAACAACTTTCCAAAGTAGACAAACTGATAAAAGTTAGCCAACGGGAGATTTGTTGAGTTTTGTAGCGATGATCAGGATTAACAACTAGACAGTTGTGTGAATTTGTAAACCAACTCAAGTTGCCGTGGTGACAGAATGACGAGGGTCATTTAAATGTACACAATAATTGATATCAGCATTAAGTCAATTAGAGCAGCATCAGCCGTGTGTTTGTACAGTGCAGTTTTTGTTAATTTGCTATTTAATTTGGTATTAAATACAGAAAATGTCTGAAGAATTATTAGGTATAACAAATATATACATAAATTTATATTGTCCCCGTTTTTCTTTATGATATTTTTTACTTTTGAACTTGAAAATTGTCATACATTTTATACATTTAAACAAAACCATTTTATTAAAAAGATATACCCGTAAAAAAAAGATTTTGGTCCCTGAACATCTTTAGGGAAGATATATTTAAATTCAAATGAGTTAAAACAAAATACAAACTACAAAAATTCTAATAAATTTAATATTTTTGTTTCTCTTGATTTTTCCTGTTAATTAAAATTGTATTTAATTGTTTTCCCCCAGCATAGCCTATTGGTTTGTGTGTACTCTTTTTTTTGACCAGCGTCAGTTAAGTTTTTTTTGTTTGTTTGAATAGTTTTGTTTTACATTTAAAGACAAACTATGTAAAACGATGTGCATAACGGATACGTCTTGCAGTCTTTGAGAGCCCCTTCACTACGGAGCGTTTCAGAGTGAATGCTTTAGGACAGGGGTTCTCAACCTTTTGCAAGCTTCCCCCCCCACCCCCCCCCCCCAAAAAAAAACCCGCCCTCACCCACATTATTAATATTATTACTATTATCATGTCAGTAGTGGTAGGTAGGCCTATCATCATTACTAGGCGACTGCTTAACAATTATATGAGGTTACATATTTCATTGTTGTTGTTATTGTTGTTATTATTATTATCATCAGTATAGGCCTATTATCATTACTAGGCTATTGCTATAATTGGGAATTGGCACCAGACCTGATATTAATTTATGCTTTATTATTGTTATTACTAGGCCTAATAGTAGGCATCATCTGCATTTTTTACAGAAGCTTGCAGGCAGGTGATGTTAGACCTGAGCCTGCTTTGCCTTGCTAAGATCCTCAATTCTTGGCTCAATGTTTGATAAACATAGCCTCAAATCATCCTCGATTTGTGTACGATTGCGGTATTTCGTTCTGAGTGCAGTCATTTTTGAGAATCCTGCCTCACACAAATATGTCGACGCGAAAGGAAGGAAAATCTTAAAACCCAGCCTCCGCTTCAAATCGCGTGTACCAGAATCCGTTTGGGAAACAGCGTCTATTTATCACTATGGAGCGCGTCAGCTGATAGTCATGCACTGCTATATGACTGTTTTGAGGATTGTATATGAGGGGAAGACGGCACCTGTAATGAAAAGGAAAGGGAATCGCGCCGTTTTTATATTTATTTCAAATTGTTTTTTGCCTAAACAAAGCGAAAGCACGGAACAGCCTCAATTTTAAGAGCAAGGGGTGGCCCCTGGTGGTTCGGCGGTATGGGTTGCGTATAGGGAGGCTCTGCTCTTTAATGTTTATTTGCCACCCTTCAGTGAAAGACTGAAAATACGGGAGAAATACGAAAAAATATCTTTACGGAATGATAGCGGGATAGAATTGTAAAATACGGGCGAATCCCGGGAAAAAAATAAAAAAAATAAAATAAAAAATTAAAAAAATTAAAAAATTAAATAATATTTTCCAGTTTTTTTCTCTCTTTCTGTAGCCTACTCGCCTTGTAATCATAGCCACCATTGCCTTCCACTGTGAAACGGCTGACGGGCTTATTTTTGCAGCAATGCTTGGAAATGAGGATGTTGTGTAACTATTTAACGTGAAAGGTAATGATCAAAATAAGCGATTTTATTGTTTTAATTATTGTTACCATTATTATTATTATTTAAGCTAATTTATGCACGTCAAGTTCACGTATTTGATTTCCAAACAGAGGACTTCTGCGATGACGTCAACATTCTGGAACGCGTTCCACGCGCCCGCGGAGTGTTTCTGCAAGCCGAGCGGTCATTTGTACAGTGTGATTTATCTGGGCGGTCGAGGTAAGGAAAGGACAAGTTTATCAGCCGTTTATTATGTATTTTAATCTTTACGACTTTGTATATTGCATATTTGATTTCTTTTAATTGCAGACTAAGAACGCAGGTGAAATAACGAACATATTCAGTCGTTTTGAGTATTGCTAGTATCGGTTGGTCAAGCTAAACATTTCGGTTGTGTTTGCTTCCTTTCACCAGCTTCACACATCTGACCACTGTGACCACACAGGACTTCTCACTATTGCGAACGGACCAATGGACTCCCTGTATCCTTTAACTCACGCTGGGCCTCTAGCCGTTTTTGCTACAGCTCAGCCTGGGTGAGTCTCTGACAGAAAAAAGCTGCTATGCAATGTTACGTTTCACTATAGCTTTAGGTAGGGTTGGACGATATTGCAAAAAAAAAACTATCATGATATCAAGTTTCATATCATTTGATATCGATAATTATTGAATATTTTTAACAATACATTTAATAATATTAGGATATTTTTTATTTAATCACTTTATTTTAATTTACCAACATTACTGAGGCAATTAGTTTTAATAGTCAAAAACAAAAATATCTGATCTCTTTATAATAAAATAAATATAATTGTTAAACTTAATAAATAAAATGTTACAAAGTGTTTGCAATGTTAAAGCGTAAATACTGAACAATCAAAGCAAACTTTAAGGTGTGAATAATAACGATACAGTGAACCTCAAACTCTGTACACAAAACCAATCATGATAATCAAGTCTGAGCTTTCAAGTAAAGGAAGTAGCCATCAATATTCAAATACATACTGCAACGTTACAAATTGTTAAGTTGAATGACTACATTACCCCATATGCTAAAATCTCTTTCAGATGGGGAGCTAATGGCTGTAATGCACAAGAAAATAAACCAAAAAGCCACTTTGGCGACATCCTTATATCCTTTTTTGTTTACAGTCTCCTCACTGCTGCTATACGGCACTCATTTTCCCATGTGTTGTTATTCTGACCTGAAGTGACAAGAGTGTGCGCGTGGGTTCCTTGACCATTTGCAATGGACTTTGCGCTCCCCTGGCGTCTCTCGTACTGTAACTAGGCGACCATCAACCATTTTCTCAGAGGATAACAAACCGACAAATCATTGCTGCAGCTCCGATGCAAGTTTATGAAGAAAAGTAAAAAAGCACTGCAGTGTTTGGGTGCTTTGTGTTTGTCTGAGGTAATTAGTCTGCCATTATTACTGAAATGTGTACATTCTGTACAAAGTGTGAAGCAGATTGGTTAGTTCTACTTACATGATTCACATGAATAAACTAGGTGCAGCTAGAAAAAGCACGCTGTTCACGCACCTCCATTGGAAATGACAAACTTAAACCCTAAGCTTATTGGCATTGCTTCCAAGGCACGTGCTCAGCAGCCACATTTTAATAAAACTATAGCGCTTCATACCAAAACTACATACCAAATATTTGTTTTATGAATATTGACAATGGTGTTCGGTCAAAAAATTTCAATATCGCCAACCCTAGCTTTAGAATTGCAGGTCTGTAGTATTATGATAATTGCTTTTTCACCATCTTCTTGCGAACCTGTGGTGATTTAGGTTTTCTTGGTCTTATTGTAGTTTATACAATATACCCCCCCCCAGCAGGTTGCTTTCACAGCTCTAATTTGAAAAAAGTCTTTTGGGACTTTGTGGGTCGGAGTGTCGTGTGGCGAAAGGAAATTGTGGATTCTCCTTAGCAGAGTGTGAGAGGCAGCAGGGTTCTTGACTAGGTGCCTGGGGACAGAAAGGAAGCGCTCGCCAGGAGGCCCCGGCTTACTGGCGAGTGATGGCTTTTACCGGACAGACAGAGAAACGGTGGCCAGCTCCACCACAATACAGACTCAAGCTGATACGGCACTGCCTCTCAGAGGGGGGAATGTGGACAACCCCCACCTGCATAAGTTCCGGAGCGGGGAAAGTTCTGCAGGCAGCGTGGTGTCTGTAGAGTCCGAGCCTCCTCGGGCTCTACCAGAAAAGGAACGTGTGCATGGCTCATAGCCAGGCGCTTGTTTATCCTGATGGCAAGCTCGATGAGTGCATCCAGGCTGGGGTGGTGTGTCATGAGTAGGCCCGCACGGAATCTGCGCGCGCAGAATTCCGCAGATTTCTGCAGATTTTTAGCCCATCATTAATTCTGTTTATTTACTTACAGTTAACTATTTACAGTTAATCTAATTTGATTTGCATTTTAAACATTAAATACAAGTTAAAAAGATATTATTTTTTATTTAACATATTAAGGTTTTAGTTATGATACTCCCAAAATAATTCCGCAGAAATCCGCAGATTTTTACCAAAATTCTCTGCAGAAATAGCAAAAAACGTCCGCAGATTCCGTCTGGCCCTAGTCATGAGCGTAGAGCTCGTACTTGAGCTCCGTGCTCAAGCCATTCAGGAAACGGGCAGACAGGGCAGCTTCGTTCCAACCACACATAGCGTAGAAAGTGCGAAACTCTATTGCATAGTCTGTGATGGTGCGTTAGCCTTGGTGGAGGGCAGCAAGAAGGCAGGGTGCTTCCCGTCCATAAAGAGTGGTCAAAAACTATTATGATGGAAAGCATCAAACAGACCGCAGATCTCCGCCTCTGCCTACCAGATCACCGTTTCCCAGCCTCTAACTCTGCTCGCCAGGAGAGAAAGCACATAAGCGACCCTGGCTCAATCCCCATCATAGGTAATAGGCTGGAGCAAAAACACAACCTCACATTGAGTCAAAAAGGCACCAAACTATGTTTGCACACCTGAGTACGAAGATGGTTTGTTGACTCTTGGCTCCGGTGAGCCTCAGGGAGGCTGCAAGAACACCTGGTCATGAAACAGGACATGTAGCTGGTTGGTGAGATCAGACACCTGGGCTGATGTGAGCCGATGCACAATTTAAACACACTTGGAGACAGGGTGAGACGAGACGAGACAAGACAGGGCAGGGTGGACCGATACAATCAGAGAAGGTAACAACGAGAATGCATTTGAACATGTAGCTTGGGACAAAGAACAATAATCAAGCACAGAGCGAGAGAGCAGAAAATATTAAATAGCCAACAATCAGTAAAGTAGGAACAGGTGAGAGTGATGAGAGCAGTGCAACAAGATAATCAATAGCAGGTGTGTAAGCATGCTCAAGCAGACAGGAACGAGAGGGAGACAAGGAAACAAGACAGAAAAAACCCTGACAGTACCCCCTACCCAAGGATAGTCCTCTGGCGCTCATGAGGTGAGGGACTGGTGGAAGTGAAGGAAGTTATCAATGAGCAAACGGTTCAGGATGTCCCAAAACGGAAGCAAGTTTCTCTCCTTTGGACTGTAACCCTCCCAGCTCATTAAATAGGACAGTAACCTGAGTCAGATGGCCACAGTACTAATGAGTTTAATAACAGTAAATGGTCCAATGAAACAAGGTATCAGTTTGCTTGCATGAAGGTGATTTAAGGAGTAAGTTGTGGTAAGTTGAGCCACACCTTCTGCCCACAGATGAAACGAGGAGCCCGTGAGTGATGGCGATTGGCAGATCGGCAGATCCGTTTTCCGGCACGATGAATTGCAGTCACCGCTCTTTGCCAGATGTGCCTACTGCGCTGAATAAACGATTGTAAAGAGGGAACAGCAGCTTCCTTCTCCTGTGCCGGGAAGAGAAGAGGTTGATATCCCAAACAGGAAAATAACTAGACAATAAAGTAATCTGCCAAGACCTTGGTTGACCTGTTCAGCTTTGCCGTTGGCAGATGAAAACTGGATGACAAGCTTTTGGTAGCCCAGAGCTGTTTGCAAAATTCCCTCCAAAACTGTGGAGTGAATTGAGAGTCGAAGTCAGACAGGACATCAGAGGGGAGACCATGAATCTTAAAAACTATATTAATAATAACTTAGGCAGTCTATCAGATGAATGGGAGTTCAGGTAATGGAAATAAAGTGGGCCGCTTTCGAAAATCGATCCACAACAGTGAGAATGACAATATTACCATTGAATGAGGGTAGCCCTGTGATGAAACGGGAAAGGGTTGTAGCAGACCAGGTGCTGTGTTACTGGATTAAGACCGGACAAGAGTTAACAAATATCACACCAAATGTCACAAATAATAAAAGGCCACCAGAAGAGCTGCTGATTAACAGCCAACTTTCTCATAACCCTTGAGTGTGCAGAGAATTTAGAAGCATGTCTCCATCTGAGAACAGCTGAGCGTAACGGTTTAGTAATGGAGAGAACTGGTCCGATACCTGCTGAAGACTGCTCGCAGATCATGGTAGGCTTCTGAAACACAGAAACAGAAGAGGCAGTAGACACAAGACAATTGTATGATAAGCCAAGGATGACCCAATACAATGGAGATTAACAAGGAACAGAAAACTAAAAATTACATTCTCTCTTTATGGTTGCCGGATATATGGAGACTCACCGGGATGGTAGCACAGTGAATCTGTGATAACAAGCTGCCTTTAGTGTGAACACAGTGTCTGTTTCCTGCAGGATGCTGAGCGGAATGTTGTGTCAATGATGAATGTTTCATAAAGTAAGCTCTCCTGGAGACTGTGGAATTTCCCTAGCGATGTGTGAGAGGAAGCAGGGTTCTCAACTAGGTGCCTGGGGAAAGAGAGGAAGCTCTTGACAGGAGACCCCAGCTCACTGGCGAGCAATTGGTTTTACCGGACATGTGTAGAAATGGTGGCCAGCTCTACCGCAATACAGACACAGTCTCAGACTGATATGGCACTGTCTCTTGGTGGGGTAAAAGTGGACATTGCTCAACTGCATAAGTTCCGGGGTGGGGGACGGTCTGCAGGGGAGGATTGTGTGTGGTGGTGCATAGCCTTTTCTACCATAATGGTGAGCTTGATGAGTGCATCCAGGCTGGAGGGCGTAGAGCTTGAGCGTAGAGCTCGTACTTGAGCTCTGCACTTAAACCATCCAGGAACCAGGCAGACAGGGTAGCTTTGTTCCAACCACACGTAGCAGAGAGAGTGCGGAACTCGATGGCATAGTCCATGATGGTCCGTTGGCCTTGGCCAAGGGCAGTAAGAATGCATGACGCCTCCCCTCCATAAACAGAGCAGTCAAAAATTTTTATCATCTCCTCCTTGAAAGCATCAAACAGACCCCAGGTCTTCACCTTTGCCTCACAGATCACTGTTTCCCAGTCTTTTGCTCTGTCTGCCAAGAGAGAAAGCATATAAGCGTCCCTGGCTCGATCCCCATTAGTAAGAGGCTGGAGGAAAAACTATGTTTGCTCACCTGAGTAGCAGAATGGGTTGTTGACTCTGGGCTCCGGTGAGCCTCAGGGAGGCTGCAAGAACATCTAGTTATGACACAGGACGTGTAGTTGACTGGTGAGATCAGACACCTGGGTTGTCAGGCTCTCCACTGTGTGCTTAGCCTCTGATAACTCCTCAGAGTGCCTGACCAACGTTGCTCCCTGAAGATCTACGGTGGAGTAAATCGGTGATTGCCTCACTGGGTGATAATTCTGTCACAATTCAAAGGAAACCCAAACGCAAGGCATAATTCATAGAAACAATATTAATAAAGGGAAATAAAGCAGTCAAATACTCAGCCGCTTTATGGGCGATGCAGTACTGGATCAAACTAAAAATAACCCTCCAAGGGTAAAAACAGGAGCAGAAAAGATGCTTGACAGATCTCAGATGGGTGAGATGATCACAGGGCTTCTAAAGAACATGATCCCTCAAACACTGACTCCGGGCAGAGCAAAGGTAATCCAAGGCGCAACTTAAACACTCAGGATTGGTATCAGGCTATATTATTCTGATTAAATGGCTAAATTTAGCTTTAAAGATAACATTCTTGTTAGAGTCAAAGGAACAAATCCGAACCTCATCAATAGCAAACTGACATTTGATTGATGTCCACAAATGCACTGTTAAAATGCTATTAATCTCTCTGGCTTTATTACTCTGAGTGTTATTTCAGGGATTTTATCTGTTCTTAGCTTAGAAAGCACTTTATATGTTATGTGTTATAATGGCTATACAACAATACCTATAGGATGAGCATGCAGCATACTAATTTTTCTAGTTTTGTAAAGTTTTTTTTGTCAGTACTTGTAATGTTGTTTTGGTTGAGGTCATTTTCAGAGTACTATAGGCAAGATCAAACAATGAGGTACCCAGTTCTTACTCATTTCATATAACAATATTTTGCAAAATGGCATCTCAAATGAGTACATCAAATCACTGAAATGACATTACTTTTAACTTACCAATATCCTGCATTTCTGAATAACCAAAAGATATGTGTTAATTATTGTATTAATAAACAAAATAAGATAAACAAATACAGAATAAAGACTTGTGCGTCAGTGATATGACCGAAATAATATTATAATATTGCAAAAAAACGATCACTTTTCCTTTTATTAAAAAAAACATTGCAAAACATCTTAGTTACGTTCGCTTAGAGACACCAATCACTCTAGTTTGTATAAAAAGGGGCATATGAGATTGGCTAGCGCAGCTCTCGCAGATGCAGCCACTCCACAGTTTGGAATAATTTTAAACCTTTTAGGCTGCTTGCGAGAGGAGCTCATCAGACAACTCACTGAAGAGCCAAACCCGCCTGCAATCAGCAATAGTGGACTCAGCTCTTGTGGCAGGGGGACATAAACACCTCTGTTCCCTCCTTCAGGGAACAAGGGTTACGTAGGTAACCAAGACATTCCCTCTCAGTCGATGACTACGAGTTTATGCCAAGTTGATTGACTAGGGGGGCACACTGTGGTCTAGTAATACATATTTGGTCACCTAAAAAGGGAATAGCTGGCACCGTTCCCCAGAACGCAGGATGACCACTGGGCATACCAGCAACATCATGGGCCTGCACCTGACTCCTCCACCGAGTCAGATGGAGGGGGCCTTGGAGGAACTCTCTAGGGTTCACCAGCAGGCAACTCACCTAGCAGAACTTTTAACTACCTGGTCTCTGAAAGGAGTGGTAGGAACCTTGGGCACATAGCCGGGCCAGGGTCTCAGAATAACGTGAGAGTTAGCCTGTCCGAAATCCAGGCATGATTCGTTGACTGAAGGCGGAAGGCGAGAAACACTGCCAACAGCTCTATGCAATTGATATGCCAATGCAGCTGTGGGTCCAGTCCACGGACCCGCAACCACATCCTCATTGTACACAGTGCCCCAACCTATATAGGAAGCATCCGTCATTACAACGGCATGCTTGGACACTTGCCCCAAAGACACCCCGGCCCTTAGGAAAACATGGTTCGTCCACAGGAATCACCTGCTGTGTGCTGGTGCGCCCATCTGGGGACTCGATCATGCAGCCAATTCTGAAGTGGTTTCATATGTAACAGTCCAAGCAGCGTGACCGCAGCTGCGAATGCCATATGGTCAACATTGATGAGCTGCATACTTCGGAGTGACACGCGCTCATGGCAACCGAGTTTAGCTCCACACTAAGAAAAAAGATGCTCTGCATGGGAAAGAGCTTGCTATTTTCCCAGTTGACCAGTAACCCCAACCTGCTCAGGTGTGTGAGCACCAGATCCCTGTGCATTACCAACAGACCCCAGGATTGAGTGTGGATTAGCTAATCGTCAAGGTAATTGAGGATGTGGATGCCTTTCTGCCTGAGTGGCAGTAGAGCACCCTCCATGACCTTCATAATGGAGACATGGAGAGCCCGAAGGGGAGGACTTTGTACTAGCATGCTCGACCACCAAACGCAAAGCGCAGAAACGGCCTGTGTCGAGGCAAAATTGAAACATGGAAATATGCATCGGTCAGGTCGATAACTTCGAACCAATCCTCGGGACGGACACATGCGAAAAAGTGTTTCTGCATGAGCATGCTGAACGTTTTCTTGTACAGATACCAGTTCAAGATGCACAGATCCAGGATTGGCCTCGATCCACCGCTCTTTTTTTTGGCACAATTAAGTACAAGTTGTAGAACCCGACCTACATTTCGGCTGGAGGGACTGGCCCGATTGCATTCTTTGCCAGTAGGACTGCAATCTGCAAGACAGGGATGACTGTGGTTCTCACTACAGAGAAATGTATGCCCCTGTATTTGGAAGGTCGTTGGGCAAACTGAATTTTATAGCCGAGTCTGATCGTCCAAATGAGCCACTGTGATGGGCTGGGCAGAGCCCGCACGAGAGGCACTATCGGAGCAACCACTGACGTACTAGCAGTGTGGCAGCTTGCGGGAATCTAAAGGCCCACCTCAGAAGGCATTGCATCAGAAAGGGCAGGCCAGTGCCCGAAGGTCTTTGCCTTGTTCCTTAGACCCCGCACCGAGTCATGCCCAGGAACCGGGGTCCCACAGATGGTCTTATGGCAGCTAGTGATATTGTTAGGTGCTGCAGACATGAAGGCAGTGCGCCCCTGACCTGCAGCACCTGCTCTTTTAACCCCCAGGGGTCTAAGGGTGTTTTGGGGCCATGGAGAGGTTTTGACATGCACTGACATTTGTGTTGTTTTCAGTATCTTAAAAACATATTAATGGCTAAAGTGCAATAACAATGTAAACATCACAAGCTGGGCTACAATATCTAAGCAGCATGTTTGTATGTGTTTGTGTTTTTGAGAAAGAAACGTTTTTGCGTGGTTAGTAAAAAACTAAAATTTTGAAGTCACTGAAACAAGGCCGTAAACACATAGAAAACATTTGTTCACAAGACTTTTGAGAACTGGATATTGTAGCCTAGTGTTTTTGCTTCAAATGTGAGAATCATCTTGTTCACTTGCTTACAGAAAACAATATATTGAATTAAATTTTCTTAGTCACTTTCAGAGGAAAAATAGTCTATGTAAGAAGGCGTGAACTATCTTTACTAATGCAGTGATTCACACCTGAGAAGACAAAGACTTGCATAATGAGCCATCAGATAGGTATGTGACTAAGGCCCCGTTTACACTAATGCGTTTTCGTTTTAAAACGCACAAGTTTTGCTACGGTTACGCCATCCGTCCACACTACGCCGGAGTTTTCGAGCCCCGAAAACGGAGCGTTTTGGAAACGCTGAAGAGCGCGTTTTAATTCTGATACGCTGCTGCTCCGTCTCAGTGTGGATGGGGAAAAACGGAGACGTCTGAAAACGGAGGCGTGGCTGCTGAGATTCGCTACCTGATTGGGGCTTTTGGGTCATTGCGTATCCTTCCCTTATTTGTCAAGCCCCTATCACATGACTATAACGCTACAGGAAGACGGCAGACCAGCCTTCACTGTAAACAACAACATGGACACAGAAATGGGAGCGTTGTTTGCACTATTGTCCGTTTCAGGCGCCATTGTGCAGTTAAACTCTGCCTTTTTTACTACAGCAGCTGCATATATTCGCTAGAGGCAAGCTATTGTTCGAGCACTCGCCAATCGCTCGCGTTCATCGTTCAACCAGCGTTTGTTGACTAACAATAACCAAATGCCGAGCGAGACACATGCTTCCTGTTTATACTTGAACGCGCATGCCCAGAGTGCGCGAATGGTCACGTGATATACGTTTTTGGTGGAGTGGTGTGGACGGAGATAAGTTTAGAAACGCTAGATGAAACGCTAGTGTGGACGCAGATCGTTTTTGATAAAAAAAGCCGTTTTAAAACGAAAACGCATTAGTGTAAACGGGGCCTAAGAGAGAAGAGTTTCAAGAAAGAATCTGAGGAAGAAACAAGTTTAAGTAAATTTTTGTTTGCAGTTTATTTAAAATATATTTAACTCCTTATAACTATTTAAGTTCTTACTTTTATACGGATCACATGAAAATACATTATTTGTTTTCGACTTGAATTGGTTAATGCAAAACTAAACTAGACATATCAAGCTTTCTATAGATATATCTCTCATGCCTCTTTGTTGAGTATTTGCTGAGTTTCAGTTATTTTAATGACGTGTTTTTCCTGACACAGTCTACATGTTGCGCGTGTCTCGTGCAGACAATTGTAATAACAAAGCCTCGTGGGCGTGGTGGTATTAACTCTAATGAGCTCTGACTGAGAACCTAGACATAGCGTTGGTTTCATACTGATTACTTTATCAAACAATATTTATTTTCAACATGCACTCGATGCATTTTAAAGTAGACACTTCAAGCTTTCTATAGATATGTGTCTCATGTCTGTGTGTTTTGTTTTTGCGGAGTTTCAGTGCATTTTACTGACACGTTTCTAAAAACAGTTCACGGAGAGAAAAGACAGATTGCCTACACTGTTTATTATCCTTATTTTGCAAAAGCACACACGTTTGTTGTCATTGTGAGTGTACGCAATAAAATCTAGACACCTACGGTAACAGATTCGATTGATGTATTGATCTTATCTGTATGATCAAAACTGAAAGTGTAATTTAAGTAAATTTCAGCTTTATGAGGTGAAGACTCGTCAAAACGTGAATACACGGTTTTCGACCCCTGGGGGTTAAGAAGGATTTGAGTGCTGCTGGCCTGTGGGCCAGCAGCGTGATGTTGTTAAAAGGCAGTGATAATTCCTGACCGTCCAGCGGGAATAGAGTAGACCAGGGCTATTCAATTGGCGGCCCACGGGCCAAACCCGGCCCCCGAGGCAATTTGTTCTGGCCCTCCAAATAGTGTGACCAAGACATCAAAAAATAAATTTAGTTCAGTCAAAAAACGGCCGCTGTAGTTATGAAGTGACGTGCGTCTGTTCAATACAGCATGAGCTGCGCAGAGCGTGAGTCACCTGACAGTGGTGAGAGCAGCCGAATACATTTGAATATGTTTGTAGAAATGTCTTATTGTACAATGCACTGATATCGTTATTAGGGATGCAACGATTAACCGATTTCACTATTAACTGCGCTTTAATTCGTCATGGTTAATTAATCGTAAAGGCTTCTCAAAGCCGCATTTCTGTTCTGCCGCACGAAACGAAACTGCTGAACAAAGTTACGCCAAGTTGCCAACTGTGCGCTAGTTTAAAGTTCCGAGCTTGTCCACCGAAGCTAATACGCACGCACACTGTAATAACTATAGCTGCGGGCCGTTCCCATATCACGTCTTTCCCGCGCGCAAGTTTGTTATGTCTTAAGAATATATGCCAATATGCGGGCGCAAGCGGAGCAATGCGCCTGCGGCTGTCTGGGTGCACGCAGTAGAAAACATCTCATGCTGTAACGGTGACAGTTGTGCTTAGCTTTTAGTGCAATGTAAACAAAAGACATGTTAGACGAACTATTATTAAAATGATTATGTATGTATGAACGCAGATGATAACAACAGTTAATCTAAATATTGGCGCCGACCTTCATAACAATTATTATTATATTATTTTCTCCCGTTCCTCTCTATAAACACACACATAATTAAATTGTGTAGCCCTACAAGCACAGAAAAACCTTCAGCATAAATACTATTACTAATGAAAATGCCTTATAAAGATTTTTTAATATTAGTTAGGGATGTCCAGATCTAAATCTAGCTAATATAAAGCTTAAATTTACATTAGACGTGATAACTGTGAAACACTGATTATTCTTCACACTATAATCGTACAACCAAAATCTATAATTGTTGCATCCATAATTGTTATGCAGTTCAAAACAGAACATATGTACGTATCTGAATGTAGAAGAAGCCTACTTCAGCAATACACTGATTTTGTTGTGCTGTGAAATACAACATTTGAATGTTTGTTAAAAAAAACTTATTGTACAATGCAGTGATATTATATAGTTTCAAAATACAATATATTAACATTTTAATGTAGACAAATACAACGTGGGTGTCTAAAGGAGCAAAAATACATAATTGGCTCTTAAATGCAGTTGTGTCATCATTTATATTTATATATAAGTCATATCTCTCCGGCCCTTCATTTGGGATGCTTTTCATGAACTGTCCCCCGTGACAAAGGAATTGAATGGCCCTGGAGTAGACCCTCTCATCTCCGAATGACCTGTCTCACTTAATGGACTTAACAGTGCCCTGAGACGGGGAAGTTGCATCCCTGCGATGGGCCTGACGCCGTTGCCCTGATGGAGAGGGGGTCCTCGGCAAGGACCAGCCGCCGCAGGCTTAGCAGTCTTAGGCCGCTGGTAGATGACCTCCGTCTTTCGGATGAGACGTTAAACCGAGGTCCTGACTTTCTGTGGTCATTAAAAATCCCAGGATGTCCTTCGAAAAAGAGTAGGGGTCTACCCCGGCATCCTGGCCAAATCGGCCCACTGGCCTCTGTCAATCATGGCCTCCGAACCCTCCCCATATCATAATTGGCTTCATCACTCTGTCTCCTCTCCACCAATCAGCTGGTGTGTGGTGTGGGGTCTGGCGCAAAATGGCTGCCGTCGCGTCATCCAGGTGGATGCTGCACACTGGTGGTAGATGAGGAGATTCCCCGCAATGTGTAAAGCGCTTTGAGTGCCCAGAAAAGTGCTATATAAATGTAAGGAATTATTATTATTATTCATGGCATTGACTGCTCCTTCACCGAGAACTCCTGGGTAAAGTCCCTGATGATGTCTACGTCTCTCATCTCGGCCAGGTTAAGCCAGAGGTGGCACTCCTGGACACCATTGTGGCCATCACCTTCCCCAAGGCACGTTTTTGGTTGTGATCAACGCAAAATCGGTTGCTGACCTGAGGTCATGCATGACCCCTGGGGAAGAACCGCCAATATGCAGATCGGCCAGCGCCTACGCTTGGAAGCGCTGGTATGTAGCCATCACATGTAACGCAGAAGCGGCCTGCAGCAGTGTAGGCTCTGGCCTCAAGCAATGCAGAAAGCCTACGCGCTTTGAACGGGAGACGGGGCTCAATCTGCCAGGCGGAGGAGACACCTTGCGGGCAAAAATAGACCGCAATCACTTTCTCTACCTAAGGAATGGCCACGTATTCCCTGGCCGCTCCATTGTCAAGGGCAGTGAGGGCAGAGGAGCTTACTGACCGGGCAGAGAAGGGGGCCTTCCAAGCCTGTGTAAGCTCCGTATGCAATTCTGGAAAGAAGGGGATAGGGAGCGAGATATTTTTACCCCTTTCTTGGTCCCCATGTAGCACCCATCTAAATGGTCTGGCCGCTGGACTGGAGGCCACAGAACCTCCAGAACAACCGCCATGGCCACCCGGGAAAGCATAGCCACCATATCTGACTCCAGACTCGATACTGCATGCAACCCGGAGGGTTGAAGCGGATCCGGACTTTCGTCCGTTATGGAGAGCTCACCCTGCGATGCTGCAAAGGGACATCTGCTCACCTGAGTCATCGAACGATAGAGCAGTGATCCTGGAGAAAGTGCCGGCAGTATCGTCCAAATCCTGGATGGGGTGTACTGATGAAGAGAGGGAGAGCCATGGGGGGTTAGACGGCGATCGTGCTCCCACTGTAATCCTCAGGTCCCCCTGTGAACTCAAAGCAATTTAAACATTTAATTGTGTGAGCCGTGACCTCAGCGTGGCCACGGACATGCTCTCGCAGTGAGTGATGGATGCACAGACATGCCTCACAATACTCGTCACTGTCCTCCGGGAGCAGAAAACCCCTGCATCCGGAAACGCACGCCCATGACGACATCTTAAAAAAAAAGGCGTGTACCAACCATTTGCTCTTTCAGAGAAATCTGCTCTTATAGACTGCTGCTGTGCTCTGAAGCACAGAAACCAGCGAGGCGGACAGAAACGGGACCCAGACCAGCATTGCTGCAATGCCCAGACAGAAGTCTGACGAGCTCCTCTCGCAAGCAGCCTTTACTCCTAATTGCAGAGCGGCTGCACCTGTAAGAGCTGCGCTCACCAATCTCTTATGCATTCCATTGGCCTGTTTTATACAAATTAGAGTCATTGGTGTTTCTAAATAAATCCCCTAGTCGATCAACTCATGGGGAACTGAGAAACAGCTGATGACGGCACAGTTTGAAATTTGGTAGACCGATCAGCGGAAAGAGGGAATGTAATTCATGCCCACACAGAGAACAAATTTTAATACCATTTATTCGTTTTGGTTGTATCGCATTTTCATTTTATATGTGAAAACAAAATGTAATGAAAACAAAAATAAATATTTAAAATTTAATTTAATTTTAATTTTTTTATGTTTGTGAGAAGGTTCAAATTTGGCATAAACTAATCATTTCTTTGTTTTTTTTTTTTTTTTTTTTTTTTTTTTTTTTTTTTTTTTTTAAACCAATTATACGCAGGTCCAAATCAAATCAAATCAAATCACTTTTATTGTCACATCATCAGCAGCACGTGTGCTATGATGAGTGAAAAGCTTAGGTGCTGGCTCCAGACAGTGCAAAATACAGACAGTGTAAATACAACGACAGTGCGAAATACAGACAGTGCAGAATACAGACAGTGCAAAATACAGACAGTGTAAATACAACGACAGTGCGAAATACAGCCAGTGTAAATACAACGACAGTGCAAAAATACAGTCAGTGCAAATACAACGACAGTGCAAAATACAGACAGTGTAAATACAACGACAGTGCAAAATACAGACAGTGCAAAATACAGACAGTGCAGGATACAGACAGTGCAGTATACAACAACATACTCACAAAAAAACAAGACAATGTAAAATTGGCAATGTTGACAGCGATACGTAGGCAGTATTGTTTTAAGTATGGATTTGTTAAAGTGCAGTGCATGCTACATCTTGACGGTGTGCAGTGCGGGGTATGGAAGAGTTTGTGTGGGGTGTGTTAAGTGTTCATCAGCCTGATAGTCTGAGGGAAGAAACTTTCCTTCAGTCGGCTGGTGCGTGACCGGATGCTGCGGAACCGTCTGCCTGAGGGTAGCAGAGAGAAAAGTCTATGGCTTGGGTGGCTGGAGTCGCTGATGATTCTCTTGGCTTTCCTCATGCACCTCCTGGTATAGATGTCCTGGAGGTAGGGAAGCTCACCTCCTACTACACGTCCAGCAGTACGCACGATCCTATGTAGACCTTTGCGATTGCTGCTGGTGCTGTTTCCGTACCAGGTGGTGATGCAGCCAGTGAGGATGCTCTCCACAGTGCAGGTGTAGAACGAGCGGAGGATGTGGGGGCTCATTCCAAACCTCCTGAGACGCCTGAGGAAGAAGAGGCGTTGTTGTGCCTTCCTCAGCACTGCGTCTGTGTGGGCAGTCCATGTCAGATCCTCAGCGATGTGTACTCCAAGAAACTTGAAAGTGCTGACTCTCTCCACTGGTGTCCCGTTGATGGTGATGGGAGTGTGTTCTTTCTTCTCTCTCCTGAAATCCACCACCAGCTCCTTGGTTTTGCTGATGTTGAGTGAGAGGTGGTTTTCCTGACACCACTGCGTCAGAGCGTGCACCTCCTCTCTGTAGGCCGTCTCATCATTATCGGTGATTAGGCCCACCACCGTAGTGTCATCAGCAAATTTAATGATGACATTGGAGCTGTGTTTGGATGTACAGTCATGTGTGTACAGGGAGTACAGGAGTGGGCTGAGAACACAGCCCTGTGGAGCACCAGTGTTGAGGATCAGTGTGGATGAGGTGGTGTTGTTTATTCTGACCACCTGGAGTCTGCTTGACAGGAAGTCCAGGATCCAGTTGCACAGAGATCTGTGTAGGCCCAGAGCCTGGAGCTTCACCACCAGCTTGGCAGGCACTATGGTGTTAAATGCTGAGCTGTAGTCCACAAACAGCATTCTCACATATGTGTTTTTGTTTTCCAGGTGAGACAGAGCAGTGTGCAAGGTGAAAGCAATAGCATCATCGGTGGAACGGTTGTTTCTGTATGCAAATTGCAGAGGGTCAGTGTTAGCGGGCAGTACAGAGCAGATGTGGTTTTTAATCAGCTTCTCAAAGCACTTGCTGAAGATGGGTGTCAGTGCAACCGGACGCCAGTCATTCAAGCATGTGGTTTTAGCTGATTTCAGTATTGGCACAATAGTAGCTGTCTTAAAGCATGTAGGAACCACAGACCGAGAGAGCGAGAGGTTAAAGATGTCCGTGAAAACCCCCGCTAGCTGGTGTGCGCATGCTTTAAGTAGACGTCCAGGGATGCCATCTGGGCCCGTAGCTTTTCGGATGTTCACGCGACGGAAAGATCTCGTTACATCCGCTACAGAAACAGAGAGTGTGCTGGCGGTTTCTGTGTCGGCCGCGGGAGCGCGCTGTGTATGTGCGCTGTCCTGGGCTTCAGAGCAAGCGCGCTGTGTATGTGCGCTGTCCTGGGCTTCAGAGCGGGCGCGCTGTGTATGTGCGCTGTCCTGGGCTTCAGAGCGGGCGCGCTGTGTATGTGCGCTGTCCTGGGCTTCAGAGCAAGCGCGCTGTGTATGTGCGCTGTCCTGGGCTTCAGAGCAAGCGCGCTGTGTATGTGCGCTGTTCTTGGCTTCAAAGCGGGCGTAGAACGAGTTGAGCTCGTCCGGGAGAGACGCAGCAATGTTCACAGTGGCGGATTTGTTACTTTTAAAGTCCGTGATGTAATTAAGTCCCTGCCACATGCTCCTTGCATTATTGGTGTTAAATTGACCCTCTACCTTGTCTTTGTATTGACGTTTTGCTGCTTTGATCGTTTTCCTGAGGCTGTAGTTTGCTTGTTTTAGTTCCTCAGCATTTCTGGATTTATAGGCGGAAGTTCGCACTGATAGGGCTGTTCGAACTTCGGGATTGATCCATGGTTTTTGGTTAGGGTAGATACGGACAGTTTTGTTGGGACTACGTCTTCTATGCACTTTCTGATGAAGCACGTAACTGTATCTGAGTACACTTTGATGTCGTCATCAGAAGCTGCCCGGAACATCTCCCAGTCAACGTCATCAAAACAGTCTTGAAGTATGGAATCCGATTGGTCTGACCAGCTCTGAAACGTCCTGAGGGTGGGTGGTTCCCGTTTCAGTTTCTGCCTGTAAGCAGGCAAGAGCAGAACAGAAGAGTGATCTGATTTGCCAAATGGTGGGCGGGGGAGGGATTTGTAAGCATCCCGGAACGGAGAGTAGCAGTGGTCCAAAATACGATCCCCACGCGTGTTTGTGGTGATATGTTGAAAGTATTTTGGAGCGATTTTCCTGAGATTGGCCTTGTTAAAGTCCCCTGTAACAATAAACGCTGCCTCCGGGTGTGCGGTTTCCTGCTCGTTTATGCTCCCATACAGTTCCCTGAGCGCCTGCTCTGTGTTGGCTTGAGGATGGATGTAAACAGCCGTAATGATCACCAATGTGAATTCCCTTGGTAGCCAGTATGGTCGACACCGAAGCATAAGGTATTCCAGATCAGGAGAACAAAATGATCTAACTGAGTGTATGTTTCTCTCATCACACCATAAGTTGTTAATAAAGAAACAAACACCTCCTCCTTTGCTTTTCCCTGTGAGTTCCTTCGTTCTATCCGCGCGGTGCACGGAGAACCCCGAAAGTTCAGCAGCTGTGTCTGGTACCTCCGCAGATAGCCAGGTTTCTGTAAGACAGATAATGCAGCAGTTTCTTGTTTCCCGTTGGAAGGAAATGCGCGCCCGTAGCTCGCAAAGTTTGTTGTCCAGTGACTGAACGTTAGCCAGCAGAATGGTGGGAGCGGAGGTCGAAGTCCACGGCGTCGTAGTCTGACCAGAACGCCGGCTCTTTTCCCTCTTTTTCGGCTTCGTTTACGGCGCCGTCTCGGTTGTGTGGTCCAGACAAAGGGCTCTGTTGTTGTGTTTGTAAACAGAGCGTCGTTGAGGAACTCAAAGTCCGGTCTTCGGTGTGCGACGAGGGAGCCAATTTCCCGAAGTGTGTGTTTGTCGTAGGCAATAAGAGTGTGTTCATCCAGCACGAAAAACAACAAAAATACAAGAAAAACATACAAAACGCTTCGAAGTTTGCTGGGAACACGGCAGCCATGCTCGGCGCCATCTTGTGACGTAAGTCCATGGACCCTTTATATGTCACAATTGCAAGTTTGTATCACTTTTTTATTATTTATTCAGTGGTGGAAATTGACTTCCATACACATCAGATCAAATTTGTTCTCCCACTCAAGTCAACATGCCTTATATTTGTGTATTTGACCAGAGTGTCCGTCCAGTCTTGCAGTCTTGTCTTGCGTCTGTTTGTCACTGTTTTTGTTTACTCTGTTTGTGTAACAGTATAGAAGATATGCAAATGTAAAAATTAAATTAAGCACAAGCTGTGGTTAAAAATGAAGTTGTCCCCCAGAGGGGGGGGGGGGTGGTGGTGGGCTTATTTAAAAAAAATAATGTGTATTTAAATAATATTTAGTGTGTATATGCAAGATAAAAAATACATTATACTAGCTTATTCTATTCATCTCTTCATTTTTTTCAACTTCTTGTGCTGATATTTGTGAGACATGAAGAAAGATTGTTCTCACTCTTGAGTCATCAGTTCCATACAGTATGTTCGCATTATACTTTAATGTATTTATTCTTTTACATGTAATAATACTTTCAATAGGGCTCTAAAATGCCTTACATATATGTCAAATAAACAGATAAACACTCATTTTGTTCTCTTGTGCCATTATTTAAACAATAATTCTGAGTCTGACTATAGCAGTCTTTAAAATAATTTAGTGATTGCATTTTTTTTTGTAATAGTTATTTGATGCAGTTGCAGTGTTTACGGTTTAAAACATAAAGCATATCACAGTCAGTGAACAGAAGCTGAAACATGCCTGTGGAAGCGCATTTAACTTGTTCAACATTAAACAGAAAAGTGTTTCAGTGCTGATTCATATTATGAAGTTTCATCATCAGAGGAAAATCAGGACTGATACAGTATTAAACCATTACACTCTTAATGTTGTCACTGACTTCTGAGCAGACATGATAATGGGTGAAATTAAAGTGTTTATATAGATGCATGGAACCTGAGGATCAAATGAGGCCATTTAATATTGTATATTAGCACTTTAAATAATGTAACTTTTTATATTATGTGCAGTTATTATGAGTTTCTATGACTCAATAAAACCTGCTGTAACCACTTTCACCATCCCACAGGATGTTTTTCAGTACATATTTAATTATTAATATTTTGTTTAACTTGAACTTATCTTGACAAACTGTGTGTATATATATATATATATATATATATATATATATATATATATATATATATATATATATATATATATATATATATATACATATATATATATATATACACACACACACACACACACACAGTTGAAGTCAGAATTGTTAGCCCCCCTGTTTATTTTTTCCTAATTTCTGTTTAATGGAGAGATTTAATAACTCATCTCTAATAACTGTTTATTTGATCTTTGCCATGATGACAGTAAATAATATTTGACTAGATATTTTTCAAGACACTTCTATACAGCTTAAAGTGACATTTTAAGGCTTAACTAGGTTAAGTCTTAGGTTAACTAGGCAGGTTAGGGTAATTAGGCAAGTTATTGTATAATGATGGTTTGTTCTGTAGACTATCGATAAAAAATATAGCTTAAAGGGGCTAATAATTTGACCTAATTTTTTTTTTTTTTATTAAAAGCTGCTTTTATTATAGCTGAAATAAAACATAAGACTTTCTCCAGAAGAAAAAATATTATTAGACATACTGTGAACATTTCCTTGCTCTGTTAAACATGATTTGGGAAATATTTAAAAAAGAATTCAAAGGGGGGCGAATAATTCTTACTTCAACTGTATATAATGGGCTTATTTCATATATAATTGTCAAAAGTGAACTTAAAATGAGGGGTGATGGTGAAAGGGTTCAAACTGAAGGTGTCTCAGAGAGAGGCTTTGTCAATGTGCAAATTTGTTATTCCGCTATTACTATATTTAGTAGGTGAAAGTGAAACTGTAATTAAAAACGCTTTCATTATTATAATTCCTTTAGTTTTTTTTTTTTTTAAATCATTCATTTATTTATGTTGCCTTCGGCTTAGACTCTGATATATTAGAGGTCACCAGAGCAGAATGTACCGCCAACCATTCTGGCATATGTTTTACACAGCGGATGCCCTTCCAGCTGCAACGCAGTGCTGGGAAACACCCATACACTCTCGCATTCATACACACACTTGTTCACTACAGCCAATTTAGTTTATTCAATTTACCTTTACTGCATGTCTTTGGACTGTGGGGGAAACCGAAGCACCCGGAGGAAACCCACACCAACACGGGGAGAACATGCAAACTACACACAGAAATGCCAACTGCTAAGAGACACCTTGTCTTAAAAAAATGATGTTACATTTTTATTATAAAAAAGTTTCAGTTGATGCTGCATCAAAGCAATCAAGAAAAACTGTAATCGTATTTAAATTGGATTATTGGTGTCCATGTAAACGGCTGCATTGGATTAGAGGAATCCTCTATTAACAGCACTGCCAGATCCTGATCTCCATAGTTTAGTGGTCCTAACTGATAAAAACACTGCTGTGTGGTCTGGAAAAAAAGATAGTCTTGGTTGGCAGAGGACAGCAGAAGTTCTCACCTTTGGAAATACAAATTCAGTCATATTGTAAATGTGTTCCTGCTGCTGTGAAAGGACATTTTATTTCACACCTCTCAGAGTCTCAGAGAAAATCATTTGAAGGTTCATTCTTTCAAAACTCCTTTTCAGGATCCTGCTGTATTCTGATCGGTTAGATGGCCTTGTGATAGTGTGTTGTGACTGATTGATGGATTCATCTGTGTTTCTGCATGTACATAAATATATACATTATACAACCTGTCTATTGACTCAATAAATGTTATGTCAGAACTGAAATGTTTCTTTTTCCATTGGGTTTAAAATATATCAAAATGAAATTGCTGCTTTGAAAGGCCAGCAGAGTATAACTTTCAATTATGATACTTAGTAAGGATGTCCAAGCTTTTGCATAAAACTATATGTATGTATATATATATATATATATATATATATATATATATATATATATATATATATATATATATATATATATATATATATATATATATATATGTGTATGTGTGTGTGCAGCAACTACTGTATCCTGCTGCCTTCCTTTGTGTAAAACTGTTTTAATGAGGTAAAAACCTGTATTGACTTTGCTTATAGTCATTACAGTAAAGTAGAAAATAATTACACAGAGACGATTGTCAGTGAAAGCGTATTTATTCAGGCAAAACAAATTAGACATCTCATTAAAACGCTTCATTATGTAGCCCGATGATAATAAAGCCGGTATAGAACTGCTCAGGAAAACACTAGGCTAGTCACAGCAACAATTTGTACACAAATATTCATTTACAACTAATTAATTTGGTAGAACATGTTCAATATAACAAATCGATATACAGAAACGATCAAAAACACGTTACATAAAAATACTCTGCTACATGCAAACTGTAGACTTTTCTCCTCTTAGATCATCTTTGATTTAAAGAAATTTTGACTTGGAAAAAGAATCCACACAGATGACGCAAAGACCGGCAATAAGGAAAATCATGCATTTGTTCAGAACAGAAGACATCAGGAAGAAATGCATTATGTAACCTTAAACAATAGCAGCTAGCTACCTAAAAAAGTCTGACAAAGCTACATACTGAACACAGATGATATGTTTACCCTTCTATCCTTTCATAATGTCAAACTTTAACATCTTTAATTCATAGCTGAAACCAATTTTATGACGTGAGAAGTCTCGCAAAATAATACAAATGATCATAGAGCTTGAAAATCATTTCATCTCCACATATGAGGGGCGACTTTTGTTCTATCACAATGGAGTACAACAATGAACACTAATACTGTGAAGAATTATGTGTGTGTGTGTGTGTGTGTGTGTGTGTGTTAAAATACATTTGGCTTGAGGATGAGTAAGTTCATCATGAAGACAGTCATTCACCTCGGTACCAAAATAAACCATCAAAAATACCATCAATCCACCTGAAGTGATCACCTTCTCTAGCAGCTGGAAATCTCAAAACTAAATTATTCATAATTCCGTTATATTAATATATTTTATATAACACCTGAAACTCTGTATAAAATATATATGTATGTTCTTTATTCTAAAGATATTGTTGATTCATCTAAGACATTTAAAGTAAGTTTGTTTCCTTCTACGCTATCAGATTCTCCGTGTTATTGGCACATGGGCGTTCTGCAGATGTCGACGGTTTTCACCATGCCAGCGGTGAGGCTATTCGTGGGCTTTTGGGGTTTTCTGTTCCTTGTGTTTCACTCAGTGCTCTCTATTGAACAGAAACACAGCAAACACTCACTTCAAGTGTCCTCCTCGCATGTTTGAAAAAAGAAATGTCAGGATTTAATAAGAACTCACCTCAAATTTGGAGATGAACTCAGCGAAGATGCCGAAGAAGGTTTCTGTGGTTGTGACCTTACTGTCCTCTCCAAAGTAGGAGGCCACTTTATGAAACTCGTCCATCGCTCTTTGCTGCAAGGAGTCGAGGGATTGAACCGCTGGATGACAGTTTTCCAGAAAGCTCTAATAGAAAGGTCAAGGCTAGATTTCATATGTTTTCGCAGCATACAGTCTTAAAAATAAATGTTCCAGACAGGGGTTTGTAGTAATGTAAATTAGTTTACAATAGAAGTTTTACTCTAAAGAACTTTCTGTGCAATGGAAGGATTCCACAGCTTTATAAGCATTCTTCATGAAACAATCAATGCCAATAAAGAATCTTTTTTCAAGAGTTCACACTTAGATAATGCTGGATGGTGTTAGCAGGTTTGGCATTCTGTCCCAGGAGAGAACCCTGAGCTCGGAGATGAGCCCAACATGTTCATTTAAAAGGATATAAGATCAGGTAGTTCTCGAGAGCTCCCCCTGATTCATTTAGCCTATTCCTTGATTAATAATGACAGCTCTATAAGAAAACTGCCTACCACACCAGTGGATACTCAGGTAGAGAAGCTCAGTATTCAAGTGCTTGTGACTGTTACTATTATTTAATTCACTTATGTCTCATGTCTTTGAAATGTGGAAGGAAACCCACGCAAACATGGGGAGAACATGTAAACTCTGCACAGAAATGCCAACTGACTTAGCTAGGACTTGAACCAGTGACCTTGCTGTGAGGCAGCAGTGCTAGCCACTGAACTGCTGTGTCACCCGATCCTGGATTAAACTAGAAATGGGAAGGAGGGAGAATGGGGTGGATGGGGGTTATCTTCCAAAATGAAGATAGGGAGTAAAGTTATGCTGCGGTCACACTAGAAATTCTGTTGTATGGCGCTGCAAAAAGGGACGGGATTAAACAAGATGATTAGACATTTAAAAAAGTGAGCTATTGGTCCATGTTTAAAATTTCTGTCTGGAGAGGTCATGTTTTGATCTTCGATTGGTCTCGCAGTCACAAGATGTGATTTTGCAAGTCACAGTTTACCAAGCTTGAACTTTGCAATGCAGCGAACTGTGAAACTTGTCGCACAACCTTGTGTTTCCAGTCTGACGTATTTGCGTGCGTATGAATAGAAGTCTATAGGAAGAAAACTCCAGTATGACCGCAGCTTTAAGCCGTGGTCACACTGGACTTTACTCCCCATAGACTTCATCTAATCATCTGTTTAATCTTGCCCCTTTTCGCAGCGCCGTATGACAGAATTTCGCAAACTCTAGTGTGACTTCAGCTTTAGGCTGGATGTTTATGTTAAGTTTGGAATAATCTGATTGGCTAGCAGTCAATCATATCATGTGCTCCTCTGGAAATTAGTTTTGTGAAACTTCACTTAAAGGGATACACCATTCCAGCAAAGACAGAGTTCCCACACTTTGCTTAAAGTTAGTTCACTCAAACCTGAAAATTCTTTCATCATTTACTCACCCTTCACTTGAAAGATTTTCATACGTCATACATCATATGTCAATAGTTACTGGTTTCTAATATTCTACAAAATATATTTGTGTGTGTGTGTGTGTTCAACAGAATAAAGAAACTCATAAAGTGTTGCAACCACTTGAGGGTGAGTAAATAATGAGAAAATTTTCAGTTTTATGTGAACCATACCTTCAAATACTTTCCACTTCCAGCATCCTCAAATTCAAGGACTTCATGTGGGAACGCATTTCTAGTGAGAGCAAGGTCACATTTGAGCATTTTCCAGGCATCACTTACAGCAGTTTCAGACTATTTTAGTAAATGTTTCATAGTGTCTGTGAAACGATGAGGTACTATCGTAACTG